>JBBPBX010000757.1:75812-87819 GCA_038048925.1 Garcialebias charrua | reverse complement strand
AAATACTGCATATTATATGTTAGTGATCAATGTGCTTTTTGTGCTCCTTGATTCAAGCCAGAGCACGTTACTGCTTTCACTTACATTCGGTGCTGTTTGCAGGTAAGAAACGTTAACCTCGGGAGATAAAGTTTCATCTTGACTGATTGCTAGGTCAATGGCAATGATGCGGGGTGCACCAAGCAGATGTTGGGGCTGGAACAAATGCAGCTAATGATTTAGTGGCCGAAAAATGCCAGGCTCTCACACCGCGACAGAAAGACTCGCCCTCAAATTATTAGCGTTCGCGTTACAAGCTCATTAACAAGAATAATGGAGCTCAATAAAAGCAATCAGGCTCTGAGATAAACTACAATTAAATAACCTTATTTTTCCCCATTAGATGATCGCCCCTTTGGGTTGAAGAAGAAAGACACCGATTCTGTCTTCTCCCATCGGCCTTAGACAAACATTACTGTGCCGTCCTGACTGCCGCACGCTGTAAACATCAGACAAAGACAAACGGGACAAAGAGGGCTTTTTGTGTTCTTGTTCTTTGAGCACTTCACAATACTTCTGCCATCCTAAACAAACACATCCCAAAGCTTTTAATGTCTAGTTACACTGCGCAAACACATTGTGTACTGTTGTCTTTCTGCAGAGTATCATTCCCTCCATAAATCCATCCAAAGCCCCAGCATGAAATGTGGACTGTAGTGCTCAAACATGTCACAGGGCTTTGCTTTTGGAGCTGCAGCACCAGGAACAGCCTGTCTGCTTAGGAGCTGTAATTTAATTGAGGGATTAGCATTAGTGTGCAGGGTATAATATTCTTCTTTCAACACCTGCCATTTAACCTTGCTGGTGGTGAGCAGGACTTTCAGGAACACGGAGAGGTGTTGCCTTTAATCGCCAGCTTGCCAGAGCCCTCGAATGGTGGCTGGGGGGGGGTTCGAGCCCCCTTATTGATTCCAACAGATGGCCAAACCAGAGAGGAAGAGCTTTTCTGCTGACTCCATGCCCAGATGAGCAGCACTGGAGAGCTTGCAATGGTTTCATTAAATATTCACTCCCAACGACAACACGCTGAACATTAGGCGAACACAGACAAAAAAAAAGGACCAAAAAGAGGTGCAATGAAAGTGCCACGGTCCAGATATGTGAACAGAGCAGAGCAATATCGAAGGAAAAAGACTTCCACCTCATCCTCGAGCCTTTTAAAATAATGAACAGTCAACAACAATGACTTCCGTATAGCTGAATAAGCTTGACAAACTTGACAAGTTCAACAACAAAACTGAAATGACAAGGCATTATATCTATTGTATACCTCATTGATAGTACCACATTTGATTTACTGTGTTAATGTATGGGGTAAAGCATGTAAAAGCAACACAAACCCTATCTTTATTTTACAGAAAAAAATCATAAGAATTATAACAAGAAAACATCACTATCACCCATCGAATGAATTATTTAGACAGAGTAATTTGTTGAAATTCTATGATTTAGTGGACTACAACATATTATTGCTTATGTACAGAGCTCAAAAAAATACACTGCCATTGAACATCCAAACGTATTTTGTGAAATGCTCTAGCTGCTACAATCTCAAAGGAATAGACATATTTGTAAAACCACAATTTCGAACTAGTCTAAAAGAAAGAACTACCGGTACCCAAATTCAGAGTACTGTATAGGATTATGGAATAATTTAATAACAGAAATTAAGGGGGCCAAATCAATCACTATCTTTAAGAAGTTTGTCAAAATTGAAATGTTAAATAAATATCAATTATTGTATAATTAGTTTCTCTTTAAAGAAGGTTATATAATTTACTGTTTTGTCATTATAAAATTACTTGTTTGAATTAGATAAATAAGGAGCAGATTAAATAAGATAATTATTCATCTGTTACCTTTCATTTTATATTATTTTTTTCTCTTTTTTATGCAAGTCATTTGTTCTTCTCATTATTGTAAAATGAATAAAATTTAATAAAAAAAAAGCAAAACAATTATCATTTACAAAACAGGAAAATTATATTGAAAGGTATTCAAGCAATTCAGAATGCCAGTCTGCTGTGTACAGACACCAGTTAAGAAGTGGAAAACAAGGGATTCTGTTGAAACCAAGCCACGGTCAGGTAGACCAACAAAGATTTCTGACACAACTGCAAGGAGCATTGTTTGACATTCAAAGAAAAACCCACAAATAACTTCAGCTGACTCTCTGGAAAAAACAGTTGTGTGGGTGTTTCAAGGTGCACTGTAAGGAGGCACTTGAAGAAAAATGGGCTGCGTGGTCGAGTCACCAGAAGACGATCACTACTGCACCATTTCCACAAATCAGCCTGTTTACAAAATGCCAAACAGCACAGAGAAAAGCTTCAAACTTCTGGAACTAAGTTATCTGGAGCAATGGGACCAAAATGTAACTTTCTGGCCACAACCATAAACGTTACATTTGGAGAGGAGGAGTCAACAACGCCCTTGATGAAAAGTACACTGTCCCTACAGTGGAACACGGAGGTGGATCTCTGATGTTTTGGGGCTGTGTCAGCTACACAGGGAACGTGGCCAGGTGAACGCAGCACGTTATCAGAAAGTACTGGAGGAAAACCAACAAAGTCCAGTCAGGTCATCTGTGCGGTTTCTTTTTTGGTGAGACGTTTCGTCCTTCAAAGGACTTCATCAGTTTTCAGGTGATAAAATGGTTTCTGGGTAGGGGTGGGCGATATGGCTCAAAAATTATGTTGTGATATTTCAGAGCATTATCACGATAACGATAAATTTCGTGATATAAAAAAAAAAACGGAAATCAAATTTATTTATTTGACAAAATTAACTTAACATGTTGCTTTGCAGTATTATATAAAATTTTAAAAAACAACGAGGGTTAATTTTACTGAGCGGGGGAGACGCAGCACCGGCTGCTCAGAGCGGGGTAGGGGGAGACATTTGAGCTATCCGTACCTGCAGTTTAGAGCAGGGGGGAGAGAAGCTGAGACGCGCGTTGTTTGTTTTTAACATTTTAGCTAGCTAGTATTGCATGTAAGTAATTAGCGTTACAACAGTACAAACTGGTGGAGGGGGGTGTGCAGTTCGGTTTGGTCGTTTGAAGCACTTTGTTGTTAAGGGGCGGGGCACCCTGACGTATTACGTCATGAAATTAGCATATCATGATATAACTTTTTTTGCCCGGGCAAGCTTTTTTTTACCGGTATTATCGGGAACGATATGATATGGCCCAGCCCTATTTCTGGGGCCCGCCCTCTCCCCTGTCGACTCCTCTGAGGCAGCCATAGCCAAGGTGGTTAAAAGTGCCAAATGTTGCCCTCGTTGACTTCTTATTTGGCTCCCAAGATGTTATTTTAAGGTTTCAATTTTGGCCCCTTTTGTGAGTTTGACACCGCTGTTCTAGGACATTCCAACATGACAATGATCCAAAGAAGACCAAGTCAACGGAGACAGCAGAAAAAAGTCAAGGTTCTGGAATGACCGTCTCGGTCTCCTGACCTCAGTATCATCAAGCCACTTTAGGCAGATCTCGAACATTCAATTCATGGAAGACAACCCAAGAATTTACAGGAACTGGAGATATTTTACCAAGAAGAATGGGTAGCTTTACTATGTGAGAAAATTAAGTGTCTCATCCACAACTATCACAGAAGATTTGAAGCTGTCATCGATGCTAAAGGCAGTATTACACGGTAAAACTAGGGTATTTAATTTTTGGTCCAGGTCATTTGGGTATTTTCTGTTGTTGTTGTGAATAAATGTTGTCAACCACTAACCATGAGTAAAAGAAAGGTTTTGGTTTTAGCTTTCATATTCTCGGAAAAGTGGCCCAAAAAAAAAAAAAACATTCTGCAGGGTATGTAAACTTTTGAGCACAGCTGTATGAATTTGTAAACACTCTTACTTTGCTTTAGGCTTTGCCAGTGTTGTTCATTTGAATACCTGGTCTTTACATGTTCAGACCTGCTCTAACCTACATTAGACAGTATAAATCTGGATTTTGTACTCCTGCAACACAGAACAAGATTAATTAGACTCATTGTCTTTACTAAAAATCATAAAATTGTCTTGTTGACAGCTGCATCACTTTAAGTCTACGTTAAAATCGAACGGCAGACTCTGCCAGATGTATCGGTTGAAAGTGAAATTTTCACTTTTGTTCAGAAAACCAGTAAAGCCACATTGTTTCAGTCTGTCTGCGAGACGTTTGGTTTCACCGGTTTGACTTTAATGAAACTTTTGGAACAGATTGCTCGCTCTTTGGAAGGTCGACCTTGTCTTTTTTAAAATAATATAAATGTCTGAATATGGTAATATTCCAAGTTTGCGATCAACTCTTAATGCGCTGAGGAATTAAAAAAAGTATACCAGCTTTTTCCAAATGCAAATTGGCCTAAAGCAATTAGTAGTTGAGGTTTTGATGGCTGCTATAAAATGCTAATTTATTAATGGTGCCAATGGTTTTTTTTTTCTCTTCCATTTAATTAAAAAGTAAACCTATTACCTAACTTAAATAAACATATATTTAACAACAAGAAAAAAAGACAATGGGCTATAGTGAGCTGGTTGTAGCAGCTGATGCATCTTCAAGGGTCAAGGTTCTTTATTGTCAATCACATCACATGTGGTGGAAAGAAATTGTGTACTCAAGGTCCCAGTTACATCCAAAATAGCAAAAATATATAAAGTATTTTAAAAAAAGAAAAAATATATATAATATACACAAGGTTCTAAGATATAGTTTCCTTGGGTATCCTGAAAGGCACTTTTAAATAAAATTATTATTATTATTATTATTATTATTATTATTATTATTATTATTATTATTACAGGTAGTCCCCGACTTACGAGCGAGTTCCGTACCTACGGGCCGTTCGTAAGTCAAAAATTCGTAAGTAGGATCACAAAAAAAATATATATATATATATATTTATATATATTTTGGGAGTGGTGGCGCAGAGGTTAAGAAGGTGAGCTTGTGATCGGAAGATCGCCGGTTCAAGCCCCGGTACCGACAACATCAAAGATGTGGGTGGGAGAAGTGAAGCGGTCACACCTGTCTCCACCCTCATCTGCCCCACTCTGGGCCCTTGAGCAAGGCCCTTAACCCACACCATCTGCTCCCCCGGGCACCCTAGAAATCAGCTCTCTGCTCCACACAGAGGGCTGTGGTTGCTCGGTGGTCTGTGGTTGTGTCAGGAAGGGCATCCGGCGTAAAAACAACTGCCAAATCTTCGTGCGACTAGATCGCTGTGGTGACCCCTAACGCAGGGAAAAGCCGAAAGAAGAAAAAAAAATATATATATTTATATATATTTTAATAAATAGATGTACAGTACTGTACAGTTACCAAGCACTTAGCCTATCCTAACACAGTTTTTAAAGATGAAGGAATGAGTTGAATTGTCTCCCTTTCACATAAAGGGAACTAGCTCCCTTTATGTGAATGGTGCCTGCTAGGGAGGAGGGAGACAATTCAACTCACTCCTGAACTATGTTAGGATAGGCTAAGTGCTTGGTAACTGTACAGTACTGTACATTTATTTATTCATTATAAAAAATAAAATTTTATTTTTTATTTTTTATGAGATGCATATTCGTATGTCCGGAACCTCGTATGTCAATGCGCTCGTAAGTCGAGGACTACCTGTATTATTATTATTATTATTATTATTATATACGCTAAACAATAATGTAAAATAAAACAGTATATTATTATGTTTTTCTCCATTTTTACAGCTCTAGTGGCCTATTTTTGTTGTAGAGGGCGAAACAGGGCGAGAGAGGGGGAGACACTGCGAAAAGGTCGTCGGGACCAATATTCGTACCCACAATGCCACTGTGAGGACTAACCTCAGTCTTGTCGAAGCGCCAACATTCACGGTTGAAACTGGTGCCTTTGTGTAAAAAAGGTTTTTTCTCTGAAAAAAGAAGCTGAGAACTTGTTTACTGTTTTTTTTAATTAAAAGTGTTGTGTGACAAATATTAGAGAGCTCAAACCACACAGAGCGTCCGCCATTTTGATGAACCGAAAAACAAGAACGAGCGACAGCTCATTTCAAGTCAAGGGGCCACCCTCCCATTTTCCTTAAAGAGACACGCTGCTCGCTCCCTCACTATCCATCCTTTGGTTCAAACAGTCTTATACTGCCATCCGGTGGTCAAAAAAGGTACTACCTGTACACTCAAAAACTAATCAACATTTCTTCTTAAATTTGACAATACTGTAATTACTACCGTAATTATTGTCAAATTTCAAACAATATTGTAGTTTATTGCAATAATTTCTGAGACAATTAGTCGTCCAGCAAAATTTGTTATTGTGACAGGCCTATGCATTACAGTGCTCTTCATTTTGCGGCTTGTTAAATAATAATAATAAAATTATGTATATGATTATCTCTGTCAGTAAGCAAAATATTTCATGAACCAGTATAGATACATTTATATCCATCTCATTGAAAGTTACCATTGAACATAGACCTACAACTCATTAGCTTTTCGCGTTTACCTGAATCAAGATGGCTGCCACATCCGATTACCCATAGCAATCGCAAATGTTTGATTGTTAATTTAACAGATATTCAGCTAAAATTTGGCGTTTTAATAGAACTCCCAACACATGACTTGAGTTCCAGCAGATCATGTATGTTTGTTCCCCATCGCGGAGCAAAAAGGGAAATTGGATAAACCCTCTGTCCGTCCATCTGGTGAGCTTTATAACTTGAAAAATAAGCAACGCGCTGACTTCCATTTTGGTATGTGGCTGTATTTAGGTGTAAGAAAGGTCACAATCCAAAAATCGTTTTTTTCCACGTCAAATCTTAGGTGGATTCATCACCATACCAGTATACCCACCATATACTGTTTGTAAACGTCCGCCCCGATCATTTAAGAAAACTGTGTTTTCTAGTTTTTATATTGATTAAAAATAGTTTTCTCAAATGATTGGCGTTGCCAGTAGAGTGGCCAGAGATTAATCTATGGCAGGCGGTATGCAAGTAAAGCACATTATTTAAAAAGTGGTAAATTGCTCAACAAGATATGTTGGCTGATTGTGTATTTTTATTTTATTTTCTTGCTGTTAGATCAAGAAGCTACCAACTACACTTGTTCAGCTTTTCTACAAACTGGTATGAGTTTGGCCTAGAGAAACCCAAGGTCCGTTGGTAATCCACCGTAAACTGTTTGATAAATGCATTTATACTTGTACAGATGCATCTACTGATCGGTTTATAACGCCTAAACATTCACCCGTTCTTGTGAAAGTAGGACATAGTGACGCCCACGTCCCTCTCTTGGCAGTGAACCGAAGTCTGTAGCGCTTCAGAGTCCCCATTGAAGCCTGTGCTGTGTCTTGAAGTGGGTGGCAGGCAGAGCTCCTTGGCAGCTTCTGTAGTGCTCCTTCCTGACTGGAACGCAATTACCGAGATAAGAATCTGGACAGTGAAGGGAACACGCCTGTCTTTCATGGAGGCTGCTATCAAGATGGAGCCGAACAGCAGCCAGGGGACTGTGCCGTTTCCACCCCAGGTTCTTTTCTTCTTCTTCTTCTTCACGAACTCTGGCATGTCGAGGACTGGAGCTGGGGTCTGTCTTTTCAATCTCCTAAATCTTGTGTTGCTGTTCTGCTTTGCTTCGAGTGTAGGATGTGTTCATCTGAATCTAAAGTCAGCTCAGATTTGATCCTTCTTCTATTCTTGAAAACTCACAAAGAAGTGAATTCACAACTTATTTGTTGGATACTACTAGACAAGCTATTGTTGGCCATTGTTGTACTGTAGGTGCAATAGGAACATTTATGCCTCAGGTTTTGTGTTTACTCTTATTGATTGCAAGCTCTTTCCATATATTCCCGTTTCACATATCTTCTGATCGGCTCAGGATTATTGGACAAAACCTCACACATTTGCATCATTAGACTGAGTGTCATACACTTTTCATCACCCCAAGTTCAAGGTAAATGATAAATGGACTGTACTTGTATACCGGTAGTGTCTTTCTATCTAATCAAGACACTCAAAGCACTTTACACAACCATTTGTTTCCTCATCTACCTATCCATACAGCACTCTACTAGATCTATACCAAGAATAATCAGTGCTTTATCACATTCATACACTGATGAGACACGCATCGGAGGCAACGAAGGGTTCAGTGTCTTGCCCAGGGACATTTCGGCATGTGACTGCTGGTGGAATCAAACCCCCAACTCTTGCATTGGAGGATAACTGCTCTAACTGCTCAACCATAGCAGTCTCAGGTCAATTTCACAAATCGAGGTCAAATGTTGTGCAGGGTCTTTGCTTGTTCTGGCCATTGCTATAGATTGCTGTTTAATAGTTTGTCAATGGGCATAAAATGTGTTCTATGTGCTACTCTTTAACTGAGGGAATAAAATAAAAAAAACTATGCATTTCTGCACACTTTTATTGTGAAATTAAAAACATTTGCATCTTTGCACCAGTCGAAGTACTTTTTCATTCAACCTTTATTTAGTCAGGTAAATCTTATTGAGGCTCATGGCTCATTTATGAAAGTGACCTGCTAAAACTAAAGAACAATGAACAGCAATGGTAGAATTTCCTTAAACAATAAACAATAAACAATAGAAAACAAAAGAGAGAAAAAAACAAAAGAGAGAAATAAAAACATTTTTTTTTTTTATCTTAAACTTAGTTTAAGATAAGATAAGATGGAACTTTCTAGATCCCTCAGGAAGTTGTCATGTCAGAGTTTCAATACAAAGGAACATACTCAAGGAATCATACACAAATAAAAATACCAGCAATTAATCGTTTAGCTTGTTGAGCGAATTAATGTCTTAATTCTTGTTCGGGTTAAACTTCTTTTACATCTGAGCCAGTAAACCTTAAATAATTTGTAGATTTCACGAGACTGTTCGAAGTCTTGTTCATGATATTCTCTTTATTGTTCCCTTTTAATTTATAGGGTTTTCTTTACGTTTGAAGACTTTTTTTGAAAAACATTTGCACAAGATTATCAAAAGAAGAGAGCAGTGCAACAAATAATACCTCTTGAAACTGGTTTTCTTAAACTCTGTTGCACTACACGATATCCTGATGGGTTTCCTGAGAACTTTTATTAGTTCTGAAAAAAGCCCAAGTTAATGTCTCCAAGTTAAATTTCACACTTTGTAAAGTTTATTCTGCAACTTTTATCCTTAAAACTTTATTTTTTATCAACCTCTAACGTTAAACTTGGATGGTTATGTACAGACAGTGTGTCTGTTAGTAAAATATCTCATGAATTTGACAAATTTGTGCTTATGAGCATGACTTTTTTCATTACCACATTTTTGACCTTCAAGCAGAGGTAAAGAATGTGTTAGGAATTTTTTTTGTCTCCAAACCCGATGTGTCATTTTTCACCACTTATTGTCTGTCCAACAGAGCTCACTTGTTAATGAGTCTTCAAGGCTCAATGTGATTTATCTGTTTAAATAAAGGTTGAATGAATGAAAATTTGAATTAAAACTTTCAGAAAGTAACCACTAGATGTACCTCTACAACTGATTGTTTTAAAAACAGTCGGTTTTATGGATAATGACCTTAAATTTGTTGTGATAGTAGCTGAGACTGATCCCCAAAACATACTCTGAGCACTAAAACTTCCTGACAATTTACAAAGCGGTATTTTAATTTTGTCCCAGATGTTTCATTCACATATTACCACATTTTCCGGCCTATAAATCTCACTGGAATATGTTGTATCAGTCCAAATATGTTTAATGAAGTGGAAATAAACATAAATACATCACTTCCCCGTATACGTTGCATCTATTATGCGTCACCACTGACAACCTGGAAATGTGGTCTTGTTTTGTGCCCAAAATCGATTGGGTGCCAAATGGCGGCCGTGGTAGCGTGTACGGGAGGACTTTAACAAGAATTTAACTAGATTAACGCTTAAAAACAATTTGTTTGGTTGAAATTATAGTAAAGGTGTGTCTTCGCTGAACTTTTACTTAATAAATGCACTTTGTTTTTCTCTTGCATTTGTTGTTGGATGTAACTGGGACCCTGTGTACATAATCTCGTTTTCATCACATGTACTACATGCGGTGCAAATGACAATAAATTCTCTCTGACTCTGACTCTCTGACTCTTTAATGGTCAAATTAGCTGAATTTCTCTTGGGCAAAGCAGCAAAATGAAGCTGATTTGACAGTTGCCCCAAGAGAGTTGAACGATGGTGGCATTTATGGCAAGTCGATTGCGTCATTAATAGCCACTTTTACGTATTACATGACACAGTGGCATGCCATACTACTCTAGTGCCATCTAGCGGCTGAAAATGGTAGTGTTCAATATTTTCAGTCCGCTTGAATGAAAACGGTCATATCTCAGTCAAAAATCAGTTTATAAATATGGGAAAAAAAATCATAAATAAGTTGCTTCGGTGTACAAGTTGCAGGGCATGCAAATTAGGCAAAAAAGTGAGACTTATAGGCTGGAAAATACGGTACGTTGAGGGTTTGTTCATGAGATATTTTGCTTACAGGTAGATAAACATTCAGACGTCCACACAGGAAGAACAAATATCAGTTCTGATGCCGTATCGATTCAAAGCCAGTTGGAATGGCACACTTTACTAATCCCAACTTGATCATTAAATTACGAAATCATCATCGGTGTCGTAAAGTAGACATCTGGACCTCAAGAAGTCTTCCGTTTAGCAGCTGCCGCTAATTAAAAACTATATTTCACACACAGCCGAGCAGTGGACTGAGCGGTGGAACTTCCTGTACCTCAGTCGCCTCGTAAACTTTTACAGAAGTTATTTTTGGACCCTTGTTTTATGCGTCACACGTGGAAAACGATGGGTCTTTGTCGCCCTGACGTGCATTTATGTTGCAACCTATAAATTACAGATAAAGCCGCATTTGAGATAAGGAGGTGTTGAACGTTCTGCGTCAGCTCTCAGGACTTTCCCTCGCACACGAGCCCAGACACGTCCATCCGCTTCACATTCTCACTCGCCCACGGGCCTCCTTTGTAGCGAACCGTGTACACATCGGTGAATTTTCCTTCCACTTTCCAGCACCTCCTTGGAGAACCCCCCCCTGTTCGCTGCAGATCTTATATCAGGAATGTAAACAAACTGCGGGAAAAGGCGACCGACGGGTTTGCTCGTGTGAAGTTTTCTTTCTTGTGCCACATCGTCTCGTCGAGCTTCCTGAAGAGACGACAAGACTTCAGAGATCGTCTTTGCTTGTGCTGCTTGCTCGCAGATGCAAATACGGAAAATATCTTGTTAAAGACCCCCGAACGTTGTAAAAATGTGATACAAAAAATACATTTGAACGTTCTGTTTTACGTCAGAGACCAAGATTATCTCAGGAAACAGGATATTTTTAGGTATGCTCTACTTCACAACCACACAGTTAAAAAAAACTACAATATTGTTGCCATTATTGAACAGGAAAAACTTTAGGTTAGGTTATTTTAGAGTATAACTTTTATTAACTTCCAGCGTTAATCTAAAGAATGACAACAATTGAAAGGAGGGCTGACCAAAAACTTATCCCAATAAATTTGTAAATCGTACCCATTTTTGACTGTTACCAGGAAAATAGAGGCTTTCATGAAGTGAAGCTGACTTCTATAAACGTCTCTAATCAAGAAGTTAAATTAAAATTGTTCACACCTTTCCTTGGAAATGAGCTGTTTTCATCTTCAGAAACGCAGTCGCTCATCTGTTTTACAGCCTCTGAAGGCTGGGTAACGCCGACTAATCTGTCTTTATTTTATGTGTCATTTCTTCTTCACCTCGTCCGTCATAATTAGTAGATCAACAGACAATATCAAGGTCGTCGTTCCAAAAAAGAGACTATTTTTGTCCTTATCTTGTTGCACTTTTCTGCAGCAGACAACTGGATCACCTTACAAAATGCACCCACACTCATCATTTTGACAGGCCTTACTAATTTTCTTCAGCTTATTAGTATTCTTATTATGTGTGTGTGTGTGTGTGTGTGTGTGTG
>JBBPBX010000757.1:33472-75651 GCA_038048925.1 Garcialebias charrua | reverse complement strand
CGATATGGATTTATATATGGATGGACGATATGGATTTATATATGGATGGACGATACAGATTTATATATGGATGGACGATATGGATTTATATATGGATGGACGATATGGATTTATATATGGATGGACGATACGGATTTATATATGGATGGACGATACGGATTTATATATGGATGGACGATACGGACGGATATGGATTTATGGATGGACGGACGGACGGATATGGATGGACGGATATGGACGGACAGATATGGACGGACAGATGGACAACAGATATAGATTGACAGATATAGATTGACAGATATAGATTGACAGATATAAATGGTAAATGGAGCTTATTTAAATAGCGCTTTCCAGCCCCTTATGAGGGGCCCCAAAGCGCTTTACAATACCAACCATCCACCCATTCATACACACATTCATACACCGGTAGCAGCAGACTGCCATGCAAGGCGCTTTCCAGTCCTACCGGGAGCAACTCAGGGTTAAGTGTTTTGCCCAAGGACACAACAACACATGGTGTGGGGAACCGGGATTCGAACCGCCAACCTTCCGATCGGGGGACGACTGCCATTACCACTACACCACGGCCGCCCAGATATAGATTGACAGATATGAGCAAACGCTAGGGGAGAAACCAATGTGGTAAAAAAAAATTGTTTCGCAACGCAAAGTCAGAAATAACTATCCATTACGATCAAAGAACTGGCAAGAAAGTTGCAAATAATCCTCAAGTTGTAGTAGTATCTTTTGCAGTACGTATGTTGTTAAAATTACATAGGTTCCAGAGTTTAGAACATTAAGAACATTGCAACATTGTGGGAAGGGTTTATAAAGCCTTAAAATATATATAAATACTAAAATAAATATATCATCCCTACTTGGCGTATTTTCACCTGTCTGGAATGTAACCCCCGCGATACGTGAGTGACTACTTTATTCGTTTTTGAAATTGTTCAGGAGTAAACTAACAGTACATCAAATATATTGAATAAATCGGCCTTTATAAAAGTAGTATGGCTTCATCTAAACCATGAAGTCCTTCAAGTTTACACCTGGACAGTTGCTCCTAGATTAGAGCCATGAAAGTCTTGAGTTGTGGCACATGTGTAAATTGTATTCACTTGGATATTTTTTAATACATATGCCGTTTTGATCCATCTGTTTGATGCCTTTCCAGAGACATAAACTGAAGCTCCACATTCGAACACACCATCTCCATCTTCCTCTGTTCCAGCAAGCAAGCTCATCCCAGTGTGTGCGATTAAGAAAGCATGGGTGTGATGGGAAGAACATCTGGGGCTGACACGCAGCGTTGGCCGCAACAAATGCATCACACTTTTTTCTTCCCCCTTAACTTCTTTCATGCCTCCTTAGCTTTATTTAGTTTTAAGTCTGCTTTCCCCAAGGGGTAATCAAAACATTAGAGCAACACGGTGTAATCTCAGATTGATATCCAACACTAAACGAGTTCCAAAAGTCGTAGATTATTTGAATTACTGTTTCTGTTGTTTGTTCAAACTAAAACGTGAATGACTCGGTTTAAACCGGCGTTCGCTCGGATCAACGGTGGAACAGTACCGGTAGTCAGAGCAATGTTTTTGTTTTCGGTGTAGAATCTGGATGAACTTGGAGAAAACGTTGGCCGGATCAGATTGCTTGAGAACAAAAGACTGGTTGGTTACAGCCAGACGCTTGTTGAGCTCTCTGCAGCCGAGGACGAGGGGGAGAGAGAGAAAACAAACTCAAACAAGAATGGGATCAGGGCTACGTGGAGATCCTTGGATCTGGTTTTCTGCCTCAAGGACTTCGCTGTGGAACACTTGTGTGGACCGACGGCAATGGGAGACATGTGTTTTGACCAGCTCCAAACATGTGCTCCTCAATCTGGGAAGTCCTTGGGTTTCTGTTACCTCTCTGTGAGCCTTTGGCTGGCCAAAAGAAACGTAAACTTTTTTTTTTTTAGCTCGACTGAACCCTCATGCCATGTAATCATCATCTTCTTCGCTCCTTGATAATCTCTCTACTTTAATCAAGATGTATTCTTGCCCTACTTGCGTCAGTCAAACGTATTTATTTAGGGTATTTAGTTTATATAGGGGCCGAGACGGGTTAGAGATAGGGCAGCCGACTGGGGACCCGAAAGTCCCAGGTTCAATCCCCAGCCATTCCCACATGTCGTGGTGTCTCTGAGCAAGACACCCAATCCCCATTTGCTCCTCGGGCGAATGCATATCTGCTCACTGCTCCACCTGGGTATATCCCAGGTGCAATGGGTTAAATGCAAAGAACCAATTTCGCCATTGTATGGGAACCTACAATGATGACAACACAACACATTATTATTATCATTATTATAATTACCTAATGTAGCATCCTTTTACATTGGTGTGTTTAAAAAATGTTTTGCGAGTCTCAAAACTGATAAAACAGGTTCTTGTTTGGCATGCCGTAAGCCTGGCCATACTTTGACTAATGCCCTGGCTGATAAAATATTAATTATTTATGACAACACAACACTTTATTATCATCATCATTATAATTACCTAATGTAACATCCTTTAACATTGGTGTGTTTAAAAAATGTTTTGCGAGTCTCAAAACTGATAAAACAGGTTCTTGTTTGGCATGCCGTAAGCCTGGCCATACTTTGACTAATGCCCTGGCTGATAAAATATTAATTATTTATGACAACACAACACTTTATTATCATCATCATTATAATTACCTAATGTAACATCCTTTAACATTGGTGTGTTTAAAAAATGTTTTGCGAGTCTCAAAACTGATAAAACAGGTTCTTGTTTGGCATGCCGTAAGCATGGCCATACTTTGACTAATGCCCTGGCTGATAAAATATTAATTATTTATAACCACTCAAGAGGTCATGACTTAAGAAATGACCAGACCGTCCCTTTAAGGCATATTTATAATTCATTTTGCCAGTGGTGTCTAATCCAGGTCCTCAAGGGCCACTGTCCTGAATTTAGATGTTTCTCTGCAGCAACACACCTGATTTGAATCCATGGGTGATTAACTTCTGCAGAACATGAAGAGGTGATTTAACCATTGAATCAGGTATGTTGGAGCAAAGAAACGAGTAAAACATACAGGATAGTGGACCTCAGGGACCAGGACTGGGCACCACTGTGTGAGGGTTAGATGGTAAAAATATGGCTTTTAAAGCTGCAGTATGTAGCTTTTTTTATGAACATATTTCTTCACTCTGTCACTACCTCCTGACAGACTGATGTTAGCCAGGTAATCTCTGAAAAAAAAAAAAAAAATATTGTCCCCTTGCTTCTCCAGGTGGTAAATAAGCATTTCTAAAAAGAAAAGGTGACCCGCCATTTTCCAGCCAATAAAAACAGAGTTTGTAACCAGCCAATAAAAACAGAGCTTGAATTTGAATCAGCCAATAAAAACAGAGCTTGAATTTGAAATTCAACAGACCACAAGGGGGCAGAGCCACATATGGCTCTGAGGGGGAGGGATCAGAATGCTTTGCCTGTTGAAAATATTTCTAACTGCTGCAGTTCTACAGAAACTGCATACTGAACCTTTAACCTATAACTTGGCAGACACGTTGGGTTCATGGGTTTTAACAAAGTGTATGAGTTGGATATAAAGGTTTACAGGGATGCACCTGTTTCTCTTTGGGTTATTCTGTCTACTCCAAGGTCCATGTTGATATCTTGCTTTCCATTTTGGACCAACACATTTCAAAAAGACCACATTTCTACAGCCCACTCATCAAGTTACTATTTCAATTTGTTCATCTCATCCGTCCGTCTGTCCGTCTATCCATCCATCGAGTCACTGGTGCCCATATCCAGCCATCACTGTGCGAGAGGTGGGGTACACCTTGGACAGGTCTCCAGTCCATCACAGGGACTTGAGACAACCATTCACTCTCTGTCTCATCTAGGGACAATTTAGAGTCACCAATCAGCCTAACATGCATGTTTTTGGCTTGTGGGAGGAAACCGGAGAACATGCAAACTCCACCCACAAAGGTCCCCGTCCGGGATTCGATCCAGCAACCTGCTCACCGAGAGGCAGCAGCTCTATCAACTGTGCCAACGTGCTGCCCAATTTACTATCTCCTTTTCTTTCCATTCTTATTTACTGTATTCAGAAAAAGAACTGTTTTTTTAGATGATGTTTAGGATCATATTTCAATGTATGGTGGCTCCGAGCGGCCAAACAACTTAAAATGTTCTTTACCACATCGTTTTTAAATTTTTATCAGTTAGAATTTTTTTGGCCTGGTCTGTCACAAAGAACGAGTCGATAGGTTTTCGAGGACTTGGTTGATCATCAGTGTCACGACGTGAGGACGTTATCCCAGCGAAGCTCGCTAAACCCAAGCGATCTGAGTTGGACTTGTTCTTGAGACTCCCTGATCTCCACACTTGTTCATCTCTTGATGCACTTCAGTCTCGCAGCGTTCCAAACTGAGCCGCTGCTAAGATGTGTGAATTTTGTACTCCGGTAAAGTTCAACGTCGGCAAGCGCGTCAGGGTAAAAGCATAGTTTCTAAATTAATCTTTCCACATCGGGATCATACAGCTAACTGTAAACAATGGTTTCCAATGGCGACTTTGTAAAGAACATTAACTTACTGTCAGTCTGATCGAGGTTAATCACTACCGTAAATCTGGGCCTTGGCTGGAAAGGTTTCTACTTCAGAGAGATCTATTGAAATCAATGGGGAAGGGAAAAACAGAACAACATGGACCAGATGTCTCTGATTCAATTCTGGAGTTGCCAGACGTCGTATTGGCTCATACAGCCGGTTGAACACATGCGGACTGGGGGAAAAAGTGTAATATCTCATCTTTTCAGCCATGAGGCAGTTTGAGGCCTATCAGATAAACACCGAGTGCTGCTAAGTGTTTATTTCAGTGCCATGACACGTTCCAATGACCTCATTTGTTTTCTGCTTCAGAGCATTTGCACATTTTGAAGTGTTTTTAGCCTCATTAGTTCCCCCTTTATATATGCTCTCGTTTTATTTTATGAACTGCTGCTTGTTTTTATTTGTGGTTGGGGCATTTTTTTAAAAAGCCCGTCTTCACTCGGTGTGTTGTTTTCTCCTCTGCGGGCTTTTTTCCTTTGCTGCCGTGTCGACCACCATGAAGTGTGGTAAAGTGGTTTGTCTTTTATCGCTTCAGCAGCGAATGCTTAACGTCCTCGGTCGCTCATGTTTGCGTCTGACATCTTGTGGGTTGTAAAAGCTCCCCGACGTTCCGCTGGAGGTTGTTCTTTCGTTTGAGATGAACTTCCTTGGGTGGTACAGGTGAATGACGAGCAACTGGCTGGGTTTGAAACTGCACCGTCCCTCCTGTGTTTGATTATAATGGGAGTTATTTTTAGCTCCTGCTTGGCTGCAGATACCGCTTGATTAAATCGAGGAAAAAGATTTGCCTCGTAGCGTCGATTGAACGGCGGGCCGTCTTGGTTGGCGCACCGCCTGATGGCCAGGTGTCTGAAAAAAGGAACAACAAAATAACCCTTTGTCACCCTTGGTTCAAAGGTGAAGGTTATCTCAGAACGCACTAAACAATTGTTTATGAAGCTCCTTGAAAGAAACCATCAATGCTCATTTGTAACTGATTCACTTTTGGTGTCAGGCCATTTCAATATGGCTCCCACAGTTAAAACAACAACAAACATGGTGATACATGGCTGCATGGATGGATGGATCGATCGATGGATACATACACTTACATACATACGTACTTACATACTTGCATACATACATACTTACATACGTACTTGCATGTAAGTACTTACCAGTACATACATACTTGCATACCGTACTTACATACATGCATACATACATACGTACGTACATACTTACATGTATACATACATACTTGCATGCTTACATGCATACATACATACATACTTGCATGCATACTTGCATACATACTTACATAATTGCATACATACACTACTTACATATTTACATACATACTTGCATACCATACTTGCATACATGCATACATACGTAAGTACATACATACATACATGCATACATGCATACTTGCATACTTGCATACTTGCATACTTACTTACATACAGTACTTACATATTTACATATTTACATATATACTTGCATATCATACTTGCATACATGCATACATACATGCATACATACATACATACATACATACATAATTACATACATACATACATACATAATTACATACATACTTACATACATAATTACATACATACATACATACTTACGTACGTACGCATGCACGCACGCACATACATACATACATACATACATACTTACACACTTACTTACATATGTACTTACTTACATACAGGTACATACTTACATACATGCATACATACTTAAATACTTACATGCATACTTACATGCTTACTTACTTACAGTATTTTATTAATCTCAGGGGGACATTGGAGGCATCCAGTAGCATTTTATAATTATACAGAAAACAAAAACACATGAAACAATCAAAAAAGAAGCGGAATACACTAATTTGGAAAGAGACGATATGCTGATGGAGCCATTCACAACAAATACGGTACTCTGAGTGTGGCGACCTGCAATATTACAAGATCAAAAACTGAATACTGAGATGTTATCAGTTTGTTTGTAAAACTTGTCCTTCCTGGTTAACCGTGCCATGGTTGCCACGTGAAACAAAGAACATGCAAAAGTTTAGCTACACTTCCTGTGTTTCTTTAGCTCTCGTGAACAATATGTTTTATGTTGCTGTTGCGATTAAAGTGACATTTTTCTTCCTTTACCATGCTACAGTCTTGTTCTGTGTACCGGTACAACCACAATACATCCCTGTTTTATCTGAAGTGTTTGTTTTGACACTAATGTAGTACAGCTCAGATGTGACTCTCTTTTCTTTCAGATTTTAATCCTTGTGTTTGGTCAACGTCTGTTGCCATTCAACTCTGAGGCTTTAAGAGGTTTTGCTCCATGGCTGGCCTCCTACTTTCTTTTTCTTTTGCGCACGTTAGACCAGGAGCTTGTTATGTAACTCTTTAGACGAGAGCTCGTATTACAAGAATGTTTTTCATTTCATTTGTTTAAACTTGATAAGAAATAAAACGAAAATCAAACCGTGTTGAAGTCCGGTTCTGGTGTTGATGATATTCAAATTAGGTGGGACGACTTCTTCCTCCTTGCTGCTTTGCTTAATTTTCCAACCAACAACAGTTTCACTTTGTAACAAAGAATTTTGTTTTACTGGATGCAGCAACACTCGTCTACGAGAGCAACACATTTATAACCTACCGGTAGATGTTTCAGTTTTTCCGTTGTATTGGACTCTTGGGTTGAGGGATTTTGAGTCATTTTCTTTCTTTAAAGTCAAAGTCAACTTTATTGTCCGAACTGCAATATGTACAGGACATACACAGGACCGAAATTGCGTTTCTCTCAGTCCCTCGGTGCAACAGTAACCATCTAAACACTAAACACTAAAACATTTAATAAACATAAGCATAAAATAGTAAAAGTGTAACACTGTCCTGAGTTTTTTCATAATAGTATAAAAGTATGAAAATTTACACCAACACTGAAACACCAAACACCCCTAAAACACCAAACACCCAATGAACATAAGCATAAAATGAAATAATAAAAGTGTAATACTGTCCTGAGTTTTTGCATAGTAGTATAAAAAGTATATCTATAAAATAAACTGAAGGTTCTAGCATTGACATTTGCAAAGAGTGGCACAGCAGCATATAAGTTAATGTACACAGTATATGTATGAGGTAGTTGATGTTGGTATATAGGCAAAGTGGCATATGCAGTGAGGCACATAAGGCACATTTGGCATCCTTAGATAAGGCTAGTCAGAGAATGCTGTATATGTATCTGCAGTAGTGTAGATAAAAGTAGTGTAAATGTAAACAGTAGTAATAAATGTAAAGCAGTAGTAATAAATGTAAACCGTATTAATAAATGTAAACAGTGAATGTAAACAGTAGTATGACTATAGGCAGTAATGTAATACAAACATTAGTGCAAATATGAGAAGTAGTGCAAACTGAATGAGCACATGACCGAGAGTTTAGTGAATAACCCGTTTGATGACACAGAGTCCAGTGTTAAAAACTTTGTGTTGTGTGGTAATGTGTGAGAAAGTTTTTTGTGTTAAGGCAGTTCAAATGGGAGGGGAGGCAGAGCAGGCAGAGTGTTTAGCATTCTGACTGCCTGATGAACAGAGCTGTCTCTCAGTCTACTGGTACGAGCCTGGAGACTCCTCAGTCTCCTCCCTGATGGCAGCAGTCTAAAGCGGCTGTGTAGTGGGTGTGTGGGATCACCTGCCATGGTGCCATTAATGGTGCTAAATCATAAATCAAACAGTGTTACCCCTACCATAATACAAGTAGAGCACCCCACCCTGTCAACTGAACTGAGTGCCTTGCCTACTGAACTGCTACCCCCACCCCCGTTGACAACTGCTGGCACTGACCTAGTGCTAAGCTATCGGTACCGTGCAACACAGGTGAAATAGCTAAAAAGCTACAGAGGTTAGCGCCCGTTTCCTTCACCAACACCACCACCCTCTCGCTCGTCAACTGTTGATACAAACAGCGCTCAGCACAGATGTGTCTCTGTCCCGTTCACCCATCCCCATCGAGAAAAATCACAGAAGCGATATGAGCGCCTTGCCAAGGCAAGTAACTTGGGGGGAAACACTGTAATATTGGACCAAGTTTGTTTTGTCGTCTTTGAGAGCTTAATAAGTGGACCAACCCAGAGGAACTTCGTCAAACGTTCCAGGACGTTCCTTCATTTTGCCATGATGTTAGTTCAAGTTCAAGAATCTTTATTATCCCCAAGGGGGAATTTGATTTACAGTCAGTAGGTACATAAAACATCCATACTAGACAAGACGTGGAGACATTAAAGTAACGGTACAGGAATCATCACTGTCCTTTGAGAAACCTGATCGCTACAGGGATGAATGAGTTTTTCAGTCTGTTCGTTCTACGTCTGGGCAGCAGATACCTGCATCCAGATGGAAGCAACCTGAACTCATCATGGAGTGATGATCAGGATCTGCCAGAATCAGCCTGGCCTTGTTCACCGACCTCACCTTGTGTAGGTCAGTGAGGTTCTGTATGGCTATGCCAGCAGTTTTACGGCATCTTTTGTTAGATGTTGGTATTGTATTTTTGTTTTGTTTGTCTCTAAAAAAAATGTATACGCCCCTTGACTGGTGAATGTATTATGGTATAAATGCCGTACTTTCCTCCGTCTATAAATTCTTTCTTGTCCCACCCATAACTTCTGATCCACTCAAGAGAATTTAATGAAACTTCATACACATATGTATCAACACTAGACTGTTGCATACACTATTCATCAGTCCAGCTTCAGTTCAAACCAGATCTTTGCTTGTTGGATTCATTGCTATAGTTGGGTGTATAACAGTTTGTTGACATGAGTATAATGCACCATATGTGATGCTTTTGTTTCTCCTCCATGTCTTTAACTGTGCTACTCTGACATTTTTCTTAAAATTTATTATTCCTCTCTGATATAAACCATAAAGTCCTAGAGCCAGACAGTGTTAGTGAACCCTAATTACCTCGGATCTATTGAGAGCCGAGAAGAAAGGTTTACAAGCTGAAAATGTTTATCGCTGCAGCGTTTCAGCCCCAATGAAAAGCCTCTGTAGTGAATATGAGCGCCCATCCCCCACCTCGCCACTAACAGCTGAAGCTGCTGATTGGCTTCATACAAACTCTTTCACAAACCCATAAACCGTTCTACAAAAAACTCATTACAACAGCCCACTGTCCGTCCTTACTGCAGTTCACGTGTTGCTTCTCTGCCAGTCAAAGTCCTGCATGGTTTATCCAGAATTCCTTTGTTTTTTTTTGTTTCAAGTAAAGGAATCTGAAACAACCGTTTTATGCCTCTGGGTTTGTTTAGATTTAACTGGTCGTGCTCTCAGTTTTTTTGTGGCTTTCACCGTTTATGAAGTTGGGATTATGAAGCCAAAGGTAATCCCTGCTGGTTGACAGCCATCTCAGAGCTCAAAGGCGGTGACTTTCCTCCCACAAAAGCCTTCTAAACATCAGGAAAATTACGTTCCGATGGCAATTTTTCACATGAAACCCATCTGATAGCCATTGATTTGAAGTTCATTCAGTTTCGATCGAACATGCAAAGAAACTTTTTGTTTGGGGATGATTGCTAAACGCTGTTTTAGAATGTTCCTTTTTTTCGTAGATTAAATGGATTAGAAATGAGCAAATAAACGTTGTAGCAGACTACAAACGCAACACTTAAGTTTCTTCTTCTTGATCTTGAAGCAGCTTTTGATCGCATCAACCAAACTTCAGTTCTTCAGTGCTTTGTATATTTATACCTCTGAGGTTCTGTTCCAAACTTGCTTCCTTTTTTTATATGCCCGTTGAAGGTGGACACATTAAGCAGTGTTTCCCTCCCCATTATCCAAGAAGGGTGCCCCACCTTCTCTACAGAACCGAGCACCCTGCCTACCAAAATGTCCTTAACCCACAACTGATCCCGTCAACAACTGCCGACACTGACGTAGTGCTAAGCTAGTGGCACGCAGTACAGATGCACTAGCTAAGAAGCTACAGACGTAGTTCTCCACTTCTCTTACGCACTCCATCCCCCACAACTTCCGGCACTAACGTTTTGCTAATCTAGCATGCATCACATATGTGTGTCTGTCTACATCCTAGCACCCCCCATCCCTCGAAGCCATGAGCGCAGGGGAGGCACTGTTAAGGTATAGTCTTTGTTCATCTGTCCATAAACCTTCTTTTATCCAGGCCATAACTTATCACCCCAGCTCCAAGTCAAGGTCACAAATCGAGTTCAAAGTTAAAACAAGGTCTTCTCTTATCTGAGCCGTAACTTTTGATCCGCTCAGAATATTTAACAATGCTTGATGCACATTTGTACCATAAGTAGACAGCGTCCTGTAATATTATCACCCCAACTCTGAGATCAAGGTCACAAATCAAGGTCAAATGTTACCATGGTTTCCCCTACCATTATACAAGCAGGGTGCCTCACAATGTCAACAGAACTGAGTGCCCTGCCTACCTAACTGCTGATGTAGCGCTAAGCTAGTGGCACAAAGGACAGATACGCTAGCTAAAATACTTTAAATGTAGCACTCTGTTCCCTAACACTGAGCCGTACCCAGTTGCCCTGCTTGAAAAGTGTATACAAACAGCGTACGACACGGATGTGTCGTCCCCCCCCGACAAAAATTTGGAAGAGAAGAGCGCCCTTGCCAAGGCAAGTAATGTAGGGGAAACACTGCTTATACAAGGTCTTTGCTTGTCTGGACCATATTTTCTCATCCAAAATTAATTAATGAAAATTGGTACATTTAAGGATCATCACTAGACAAGAGTGTTACTTTTAATAATCACCCCAGTTTCAAGGTCACAAATCGAGGTCAACGTTAAAACAAGGGCTTTACAACAACGTCCGATCCGCTCAGTGAACCTTGATGCACATACAGTATATTACATCACCGGATGATGGCTCTCATCATTCCACGACAAGGTCAAGGTCACAAAAGTAAAAGAAGGTCTTTGCTCTTCCAGGCCACATCTTCTGATCCGAGATAACAACTAAACTTGATACGTGTTTCCTTTGTTTATCAACAGGCACTTTTATCTTAAACTGCTAGCATCTGAGCGGTCCACATACAGTATTTGTCTTGCTGTTGCAGTTTTCACCCATATCGACACTTGAAATTTTACCAGAGTTTGCTCTTCTTTCAAATATCTTCTCCATCTCTGAAAGCCTCTGAAAAGTTTCTACCTACTCCATCTAGTCTCCAGTGGGATGAAATAAAAGTGACAGGCGGGGATAAAAAGTTTGTTCCTTACCAATTTGACCTTATTGATTTTCTCATCTCGTTGCTCTGTCTGTTCTTCCAGATCTTCTAAATGGAGCCCAGGAGAAGTGCGAGCTGCCATCGTTGGACGGTTTTCCTCACTGCGAGAGCAAAATCAAGGTGAACTCCGAACACAACCCTCATCTCTTGGCCTACCCCTGCCTTTTTCAGTGCTACCCCTGTGAATACTACAGACTTTGGATCGTCCCAGCAGCAGATGTCCGAGAAAATTCACCCCAAGATCAAGACCATGCAATGCACGGAAATTTTCTAAAAAACGTAGGCTTCGGTCAACAGGCCAAAAGTTAAAGTTCATCACTAGAAAATTAATAGAAGCTTGAACAAGTATGTCTTATTTGTAAGGTTGAACCCCAAGACTTCTGGAACAAACGCCTTAGGACAGATGAAACCAAAGCAGAGATCTTTACCCATAATGCACAGCATCATATTTGGTCAAAACCAAAGACATCAGCACAAACTCTTACCAGCTGTCAGGTGGAGGTCTGATGGTTTGGGCACCGAGGCCACCTGTCGTGCACCTGATGCTCGGACCGAACTGGGTCTTGATGCACCAGAACAACGATTCCAGTCACTGCGGCTTACAAAAGAGTTGAGCCGTTGCAACAGTCGGGACCTCAACGAAACGCTGCCGTGGGACCTTAAGAGAGCTAATCTACAATGAATTGAAGCAACATTGTAGAGTAGAGTGGGCCACAATTCCTCCACAACCATGGGTCAGGGGCTGGACTTACGTACTGTTCACACGCAGCTCTTCTGTTTTCGCTTTCGAAACACGTTGCCCGACTTCATCCAGTTCATTTGACCTGTTTGGAGAAGCAGACGTCCACATGGCTTCTTAAACCTGGAGGAAGCTGGTGACTGTGCACAGACGCTGGATTTCTTGGCATTGTCTCAGTTTTGTGTTTTTGTGTGCTGGTGCCCCTGAAGCTTACAGGGGGTGGGGGGGTCTCTCATATGCACCATCTGCTCAGCCAGTCCCTGCCTTCCTCCAAACCTGTCAGTTTTCCTATGTGAGAGTGTCTCGAAGCTAAAACGCTAGTTACGTACACAGTCAATGTGCACAAGCTTAAGCTGATGTTCCACAATGGTTTAATTCTCAGCACTCGTTTTGCAACAGCTGACAAATCAGTTTTATCCCTCTTTTATGGACCGATTTTAGTTTTTTTGGTTTGAGCCAAGTGTGACGAGCTTCAGGACTTTTTTTATTTAAATTTTATTTACCCTTTATTTCTACAGGTTAGTTTCACTGAGTCATGAAAACTCGTTTTCAAAAGAAACCTGTTTTATACAGACAACATACAGGTAGTCCCCGATTTACGAGCGCTCTGATCTACGAGGTTCCGGACTTACGAGCTGGCGAATTTTTTGAAAAAACGCAAAAAATACTGAGTTTTTCTGTGTTTTTTCACCACAGTTCGTTAGCTAAACATGTGGACACACGTTTCCGATCATTTTTATGCACTCATAAGCAGTTTTTCGATGAAAAACGAGTGTTCGTAGTCGCGCTAGCAAAACCGTTCCAATTTACGAGCGAAATTCCGGACTTACGAGACACGTGGCGGCCGTTCCAAATTACGAGATTTCCGGTTTACGAGCGCCTCGTTGTAACGGAACTCGCTCGTAAATCGGGGACTACCTGTATACAGGTAGAGCACAAACAACAATAAAAAGCACTTAAAATAAAAAGTCTTATAAAAACACAGTTAGTAACCGTGTTTCCATCCATTTTCATTTCGAATTTTGAGCAAATTTTTTGAAATCTCGCAAATATGTAAATACAAATTAATGCGAAGCAGAAGTGTTTCCATCTACTGGCTTGTAGCGCATCTACCAAGCCACGCACAGCGTCATTACGTCAGACGTCAGCACTGCGCATGTCTACAGTAAACAGGAAGTAGCGGTTGAAAACAGAACCCGGCCACACATCTCGTCAAAATGGAGAGAATATTTCAGGTACGTGTTGCTATCGGGCAAGTTGTATTTATTCTGTCATGCCAACTAGTTTTAGCGATGTTACATGTTGTCCGGAGCGGAAACAGCTGAACGTCACGTGACGTGAATGTTCGCTACGGCAGAACTGAGTCGGAAAATCTGTTTCCATCTGTCGTTTTGCGCATCTGCTCATTTTCGAAGATCCCAAAAACCACCTCAAGCGAGCGTATAAACTTTTTGGCGAATTTGAGGAAGTAAATTCGGATTTTGCCGTTTCCATTAAGCTTTTCTGCTGCGATACTTCAAAATGCGCAGCTAGAAACCTTGATGGAAACACGGCTACTGTTAGCAGAGTGGTTCTGTTAGCAGCGTGGCACTGTTAGCAGATTGGTTCTGTTAGCAAAGTGGTCCTGTTAGCAGAGTGGTCCTGTTAGCAGAGCGGTCCTGTTAGCAGAGCGGTCCTGTTAGCAGCGTGGCACTGTTAGCAGCGTGGCTCTGTTAGCAGCGTGGCTCTGTTAGCAGCGTGGCTCTGTTAGCAGCGTGGCACTGTTAGCAGCCTGGCACTGTTAGTAGCCTGGCACTGTTAGTAGCCTGGCACTGTTAGTAGCCTGGCACTGTTAGTAGCCTGGCACTGTTAGCAGCCTGGCACTGTTAGTAGCCTGGCACTGTTAGCAGCCTGGCACTGTTAGTAGCCTGGCACTGTTAGTAGCCTGGCACTGTTAGTAGCCTGGCACTGTTAACAACGTGGCTCTGTTGCACTATAGCACTGTAAGCAGCATGGTCCTGTTAGCAGCATGGCTCTGTTAGCAGAGTTGTTCTGTTAGCAGCATGGTACTGTTAGCTGTGTGGTCCTGTTAGCAGCGAGGTTCTGTTAGCAGCATGGTCCTGTTCATTTAAATGACTCGTTCAGTGCTCTGTGCCACGTCCTGGTTTGAGTGTAGAGTTGTTTCTCTGTGTAGCTCCAAGTCAGCCGCAGAGTGTACGAGTTAAACGGGACAGTAATATGTCTGGAGGAGACACAACATTAGTCTGTGTTTACACTTTACTGCTCTTTATAGTCTCCTGTCGAAGCGCAAAAGGGGGCAATTGGAAATACTGTCTTCAGTGAATGTTGTGTGCAACTTGGAAAAATGAGCAAAGGGGCAACTTCCTTGTTGGTGTGTGGCTGCGTCCACGAGTAAGAAAGGTTCCTAACAAGAACAGGGTTTCCACTTCAAAATCCAAGATGGCCACCACCGTACATAAGGCATTACCTAATTGCTTATAACCTTTTTACAGAACTTAACATCAACAGATCTCAACAGTCACTAGAAAGTAAAGTTTATTTATTTACCATGCCATGTTCAGATTTGACCATTTTCTCCTCGTCTTCCTCAGTGGATGAAGGACATGTGGCGCTCAGACTCCTGCTACTCCAACTACGGCGTGGATGGCTCCACCTGCTCCTACTTCATCTACCTCAGCGAGGTACGTCCCGTTCATCTGGACACTCCATGTTTTGAACTCCAAACATTTTGTGTGCTTATACGCCCCAAAAAACATTTATTGTAAAAATCAGAACAAGTCTTACTATTTACCGTAATTTCCAGACTATTGAGCGCACCTGAATATAAGCCACGCCCACTAAATTATAGGCCGCACTTGTCTATAAGCAGCATTGTAATGAGATATTTACACAGAAAGATTTTTAAAAAAACTTTTAACTAAGTACAAAAATATGTACATTACCGTATTTTTCGGACTATAGGTCGCACCAGAGTATAGGTCGCACCATCCAATTATTGCCAAAGAATTGGAAAAATCCATATATAGGTCGCACCTGAGTATAGGTCGCACCTACGTCAAAATGTGGACCGTGTTTAGCTCTGCTGCAAATGTCTCTTCCACAGGAGCGCACAGCAAGGCTTTTAAGAAGATTAACACTTAAAAACAATTAATTGTTTGATAAAAATTATAGCAAATATGTGTCTGAGCTGAACTTTTCTTTAAAGCCTTATACTTCTTGTCTTACGTCTTTTACCCCCCTTGAGTGAAAAAAGGTTGCACAACTTCTGGCTGCACTCCCGCTGTGATCCCCCGGTGACAGCCCGTCTTGTACGCGGCGTCTTGCAGTTCTGCTTGGGGGCCACGTACAAGACGGTCTGTCACCGGGGGATTACAGCGGGAGTGCAACCAGAAGTTGCGCAACCTTTTTTCACTCAACGGGGGGTAAAAGACGTAAGACAAGAAGTATAAACCAACCTAAATGAATAATTTTAGCAGGATAAACACCTAAAAAAATATTTGTTAGCTGACATTATTGTAAGAGTGTGTCTCAGTTTAATTTTTGTTAATAAATGATTACAAATCAGCTTATTTTATAAAAAGCCATATATAGGTCGTACCTGAGTATAGGTCGCAGGCCATGAAAAAATGATAAAAAGCCGCGACCTATAGTCCAAAAAATACGGTACATTTGGGAGCCATAATGAAGGGAAAAAAAAGTTAATTTCCTACTGGGATGCTGCGGTGAAGCCGTTTCCTCCGTCCCTCCTCCGTATTCTCTATTGCGTTTATGACATAAAACCGCCGTCCAGCTCGGTCCGTCTGCCGTATTCCGTTCCGTTAACGACGTAAAACAGGGTTCACAGTACAGTTTTGTTTTTTGAATGTCCAGAGGACCAGACTTAGCTTTTTTTAGAGAGTACATGTACTGTGTAGCATTCCTCCGCCGCTACGTTTAATACGTGAAACCAGAAACTGCGTAACTCAACTTTTCAAAATAAATTTTCAAAATATTATTATTACTGTATTATTATTATTTTAATGGGAGATGCGTCGTAACCGCGAAACGTCGTAACTCGAGACCGTCGTAAGTCGAAGACTACCTGTAAGTAGTAATTATTGTCAAATTTAAGAAGAAATGTTGGTAAATTTTTGTGTGTAGTACCTTTTTTTAACCACTGGATGGCAGTATAAGACTGAACCAAAGGATGGATAGTGAGAGAGCGAGCAGTGTGTCTCTAAGAAAAATGGGAGGGAAGCCCCTTGACGTGACATGGGTTGTCTCTCTTTGGCTCTCAAAATGGCGGACGCTCTGTGTGGTTTGAGCTCTGTAGCATTTTTCACACAAAGCTTTTAATAATAAAAAAACAGTCAACAAGTTCCCAGCTTCTTTTTTCAAAGAAAAATAACTTTTTACACGAAGGTACAAGTTTCAACAGTAAATTTTGGAGCTTCAACAAGACAGTGTTTTCCCCTGAGGTTGGTCTGTTTGCTTAGCTCGTAGCTTAGCTTGTAGCTTAGCTCGTAGCTTAGCTCGTAGCTTAGCTGCTTTTATCAATACAAAAAGGCGATTTTGGACAGTTAAAATAGATTTTAAAGAGTAAAGAGAAAGAGAGGGGTCAGTGAAGAGCACCGGAGTTGAGACTTTAGTCGTCCAGTGTCTTCAGTAGAAAGAGAGAGACATGCAGAAACGATAAAGCCGATAAATGAAAACGATAATTTTCATTTATCATGCGATTAATTGATTTATTGTTTATTGCAACAGGCCTAAGGCTAATTGTCGGCATGACGCTCGTTAGCTTGTCAAAAATAAAAAAAACATACGTTAGCCGCAGCGTTGTATAATCCGCGGTGTTCGAAGTGCGTGAAAAAAGTAGCGGCGTATAGACCGGAAATTACGGTAAATGTCCTCTACCAGTTTTCTTCAGGTCTGCTGTAAAAGCTGAAAGAATTAGAATTATAGTTTTTGTCGTATGAGTAGAAATCCTTTCCAAACAAGAGATGTGCCTGCTTGTCTTCTCCGTTAGATGGAAAACAACCGGATCCTGTTTGATCCTGAAGCTTTCAAGACTTTTTCCGCCTCTCCCCCAAATCAACTTCTGATTAAAGAAAAGAGTCGTGTTTTTCCTGCTAAATAATTTTATTTATTTATTTTTTTATTGAATGATAGCAGACGGCAGAATCTTTTGAAGAAAGTAACACGTCAAATCAGGAAGTAGCGAGTTATGAATGTTGAATATGAGCTGCTGCGGATAAAAAAAATAAAAAATAAAAAAGACGTGAGATGGACGACCGTTTGCTCCGAAACGAGACAACTGTGTAAAAGGAGGAAAGATCAACGGATGTATCCTCTTTCCCTCGCGTCGATCCCGCTGAACCGTCTGCCTTCGCTCCGAGTCGGGTGAGATCCTGCTGTTGCCATGGCGACGTGCATGTATTTTCCATCCAGGACCAGCTGCGATCAATCCCTCTGTAGTTCCTTCGACACTCGAACGCATCGCGTGCTGTTATCGCTGGACGAGCGATGGACGGATAGACGGTAAACAGACAAATGGATGGATAGACGGATAGACAGACAGACAGTTAAATGGATGGATAGATGGATAGAAGACAGACAGTTAAATGGATGGATAGACAGACAGACAGACAGTGTCTATCCATCTATCCATCCATTTAACTGTCTGTCTGTCTGTCTGTCTGTCTGTCTGTCTGTCTGTCTGTCTGTCTGTCTGTCTGTCTATCCATAAATTAGACTTTCTAGTTGTTCTATTGCTTAAAATATTGTTAATTCAAATTATTGGGGTGGCTGAAGGTTAGTCTATGGGGGTCCAAGGCCACCATTGGCCACCCTCTGGTTCTGCCGTTGGAGCCGTCACTGTGCGCTCCCTCAGTCAAGAAGAAAACGATCGCCTGGTTTTATCCAGAGTAACTATCTTTCACAGAAAACATTAATGTTCCCTGTTCATCTTCAATCCTCCTGAAACGACAAACATTGTTCAAGTGGGACTGAACGTGATGACGTGACGTTGAGATGTTTTCTGTGAAACAGCTGCATTTTGACCTGATCCAAGAAGCTTTTCTGTTTTTTTTTTTTTAATCAAACCGATAAAAGACGAGAACTTTGTCGCCCTCTGCTTCCTCCGAAGGTGGAGAACTGGTGTCCCCGCCTGCCCTGGAGGATGAAGCTCCTGAACGATGAAAAGGACCTGAGTGGACAGGTGAGCAACACAAAACCACACCCTTCTCCTTAAAGACACGCCTTTCTGAGAACTGTCGCATCGCGAGATGTTTTTACAAAAGCAGGTTCTGGCTCCTGCTTCAGCTCGATTGTTGATTTCTCTTAAATCTTCTTACAATTCACGTGTCACGATTGGGCTTTTATGGGATTAAATGTGACGTTTGCTTAAAGCCTTGTGCTTTTGTACAGAGCTGGTGCGGTTCATGTGTTTAAGAACAGGTTCCTGTTTGCCTTTAACGTTAAAAAAACGATCAGAATCAAAAGCTGTACCGTATTTTTCAGACTATAAGGCGCATTAAATTTTTCAGAATCTGTTGGAATCCTGGCAAAAACCAATGCAGATATGTTCCTGTCAGTGGTGGGCAACGCTAATTAAAAAATTAGTTCCACAATTTCTAAAACGCTTATTAATTTTTTTAGGTCCACAATTTCAAAAGCACAAATGTCTTATGAAAATTAGGGGAAGCTAATCTAATCCGCTATTTATATATTTATATATTATATATATATATATTTATATATAGCCGGCAGCGTTATGCAAAATTTGCACTACACTGCCAACTGAAAAGTAACAAAAATGATCCTAAAAGGATGAAATTACAAAAATCAAAGGATTTATTTAATACTTTACGTACATATATTCTATTCGGCCACGAAATTAACAAAAAATAGAATGATCTTTTAATCCCTAAAACCACTTTTAAATCTCAAATACACGGGTGTGTCGCCACCGCATTTATACATAAAAGTAACCCAAATACATAAAACTAACGACTCACCGTCGAATGGTCGACACAAAACACACAATAAAATCCTCCGGCCACGTTAATTTGGCTTGAAACAGCGGGGTTCTCTGCGGATTTATCCATTAGTAACCCAAAACAACCAGCTGGACACAGAGTTCAGCGTCTATAGGTAGTCAACAGATTTAATGAAAAGTAACTAAAATACATAAAAATAACGACTCACCGTCAAATGGTCGACACAAAACACACAATAAAATCCTCCGGCCGCGTTAATTTGGCTTGAAACAGCGGGGTTCTCTGCGGATTTATGAAGAGACCGAGCGCAGCCAGCTAGCCACAGAATTAGCCCCTGAGTTCACCTCTGACCCGGAAGATGTCAAGATGGAATAGTCCATTTTTAGTAGGGGGATAAAGAAATCGACCGTTTTTTTATTGCGTATTTAATGATCGTTTTCATCGTAACTATAATTATTTTTATGTTAAATGTACATTAACAAGCAGGATCAATGTTAGGGATGTAGGTGACTGGCCGGGGCGCGGCGGGGCCGGGGCCCCATGCTGATGGGATCCCCAGGCAACGGCATCATTTACCTACATGGTAGATCCGAGTCTGTTCTCCGCTCTGCCCCCCCCCCCTCCAACCCTTCCTCCTCTCTGCTTTACGGTGGGGAAAAAGGTAAAACAAGCAGCATAAGAGCTTGTAAATAAGTTTATTGGTTTTTACTGATAGATAATTAGTTATTAGCGGTACTAGGGGTTGAACGAGTACATAATTTTTAACCTCGACATTAACATAAAAAAACTCGAACGACGCTCGAGTAGCCGATGACGTCACAGTGTCTTACGATGCAAAATAAATAAATAAATATAAATGCCTAAAAACGTCTTTACAAAAAGAAAAAAAAGACCAACAAAGCATTGGGAGCATTTATTATGCTCCTATCATTTATCATACTGCACATAAGTCACAGGAAAAACAAAACTATTAGTTATATTAATAATATTAAAAGTGAAAGTATAAAGCGATGAAAACCGAAACTTAAAAACAAATGGGGCCACAGCCACACCGTACCACCGCCTGCAGCTGTGCAATTTAGGTTTACTTTTAGAGATTGTGTTTATAGATTTTTGGTAGCTCTAGAGAGATGAATATTTGTTTTTTTTTGTTTGTGAAACGAGAGAAAGGAAGCCGTTTCGGCCGTGTTATAATATGGGACCTGCATTGCAACACTGCCCTCTGCTGTCACAATCTACTACAAAGAAAGTCAACACGAAGTAGCGCATTTTATAAAATTATAAACTGTTTTACCTTTTTGACAAGACGGCCTGCTCCATTAACATCCGTGCGCACACAGGAATCCATTTTGTAGCGTCTACTAAAAGCTAAAAGCTGCCCCGCGCGCTGTGAAATGTGAAATGTGACGTCACTACGGGTACCCGAGGTGGACAAAAAAGCCTCGATAGAAGTCAAAGCACTCGAGCTGTCGAAAACTCGGGTACTCTGTTAATGCACTAAGCGGTACTGCATTTTAAATAAAAATAGCACACATCCGCTTATGAATTATAAAAGTTAGTCAATCCACAAAAACGCTGACAAAAAGTTTAGGTCCACTGTAAGCGGATTAGCGCTTTAGCGCTCCCTAGCGGTCTGGCGCCCACCTTTGGTTCCTGTTTTTGATTTTGTACATTTACCTTATAATGTTTTTGCTACTTTTGCTACTTTTTCTTTTGTTTATTGTTTAATGTATTTGTATCATTGCTGTTCATCATTCTTTAGTTTGTAGCAGGTCGCTTTCGTAAATGAGCCCTCGAGGCTCAATAAGATTTACCTGACTAAATAAAGGTTGAATGAATTAAATGAAACCAAACAGTCGGATGAGTCAAACTTTATTCAACTTGTTCAGAATAACTCAACGTTGTTTCAGTTGTAACACTTTATCGACGTTACGTGTCGCGGAACGTGTTTTTTTGTTCATACAGAGGTGCTCGAATGTTTGGGAACCCTTTATAATTTTCTATATTTCTGCATAAATACCGTATTTTCCACCCTATAAGTCGCACCGCCCAATAAGTCGCATTGTCCAATTATGTCCAATGATTTGGAAAAATCCATAAATATGTTGCTTCGCCCTATAAGTCGCATCTATTTTATTATTGATTTTTGTTATTTTATCTTTGATTTTACTTGATTTTATCATTTGTTTTTATTTGATCGTTGATTTTTAGTGGCACTTTGTAGCACTTTGAGATTTTTGTTAATGAAAAGTGCATTACAAATTAAATTCATTATTATTATTATTATTATTATTATTAATATCTGTCGTCACCGCTGACAACCCGGAAATGTGGGGCTGGTGTTTTGCCCAAAACGTTCAAGACGTGCACCCGCACGGGTGGGAACGGTGCATTTCTTTAAAATTTAGCAAGATAAACCCATAAAAAAATATTTGTTTGCTGACATTATAGCAAAAGTGTTTCTGAGCTGAACTTTTCCTTAATAAATGAATATAATGGTCAAATCAGCTGAATTTTAATCATTTCACTACGGCGGCTCAACAAAACGAGCACGCGCAGCAACAGACATGCATCTCTTTAAAATTTAGCAAGATAAACCACTAAAAAAAATATTTATTAGCTGCCATTATAGTAAAAGTGTTTCTGAGCTAGCTACCACAGCTACGGTGCTACATCGAATTTTCGCTCAAACATCTCCTAAAGGTAATACGTTGTAAATGTCCATCCAGTGATTACTTTCTGTAAGTTTCATCAAAATCTGTCGTGTGGTTCATGAGCTATTTTGCTAACAAACACTGAGCTAACAGTAGTTCAGACCTCCAGAGAGCAGGAGGCCGTGCTGCGACAGAATGAGTCCGACCAGAGGAGGCTGCTGTCGGGACACATGAGCTGGGAACGGTCGGTGGACCCTAGTGGCTGAAAGTGGTACTGCACCTTTTTTTTCCAAAAAGAAAAACGGTCATATCTCAGCCAAAAATTGATATGTCGCTTCGCCCTATAAGTCGCAGGGCATGCAAATTAGGCAAAAAGGTGCGACTTATAGGCCGGAAATACGGTACTGTATGACCGAAAACATTATCAGATTTTCACACACGTCCTGAAAGTAAATAAAGTTTAACAAAAAGACAAAAATCTTACACTTGGTCCTTTATTTATTGCGGAAAATGATCCAGTATTACATATTTGTAATATTTTTTAAGTCTTTTGGATTAAACACTAAACATTTCAACAAATTTTTATTATTTTATCTGACTTATCTTTGTTAGATACACCTTAGATTATTACTGTAAAGACATTTAAACTATTTACCAGTACAAACACACTTAATTCCCCAAGCCATATTTAATCTAATAAAGATTTTCAACCTAATAAATGTTGGTTGATGGATAAACACACCCGAACTTTAACAACAAATTATTTATTTTTTATTACGAGCGTCTTACCGATGGCATGTTTTATTTTTCTTTTAAAGCTCCTTTTGCATTACTGTAACTTTGCGATGGTTTGAGCGATGGGGGACATCTCCGTCCCTCCTGGTCATATGGTTTTAAGCATATTTTTGAGCATGTATTGCCTATGTGTCATACGAAGCTGCATTTTTAAAATCTTTTCAATCTAATCTAATGAATGAATGTGAGCGAACACGTAAAATCATCTAATCTGCGCAGGAAAATCTAAAAAACATTTTAGACACTCGCGTCAACTCGACTAATAAATGTAGGAGCTATAAGTCATTTATAAACTGTTCTCAGATCGGAGGCAATGTGTTCAACATAATGGTACGTCTTCCAGCTATCTGTTAACAATGGTGTACCACAAGGTTCAGTCTTAGGACCCACCCTCTTCACAATCTACATAAGTAACGTAGGTCAGATCAGAGGCAATGTGTTCAACATAACGGTGATTCTTCAAGCTATCTGTTAACAATGGTGTACCACAAGGTTCAGTCTTAGGACCCACCCTCTTCACAATCTACATAAGTAATGTAGGTCAGATCAGAGGCAATGTGTTCAACATAATGGTACGTCTTCCAGCTAAAACTTGGTAAAGAACGTGAAAGTAAAACAGTTTTTTTTTTTTTTTTACAGTAGAAACACAGTAGATCCTGTCTTACTCTGAATGCTAGGAAACGCCTCATAACTGCGACTTTCCTTCCCTCCATCGATTACGGTGACATTATCTACATGAATGCTCCTACAAGCACCTGCAGATGTTGGATGCTGTCTATCATGGTGCACTAAGATTCATAACTGGCTGTAACTACCATACACGCCATTGCACCCTGTATTCACTGGTCATTAACTTCACGCAGACTCTTCCACTGGTACATTTTCTTCTTTAAATCACTTCTTGGTCTGCTGCCTTCATACATCCGAACTTGGCGACAGAGCCTTCTCCTACTCCCTGTTCTCCTGGTTCCTGGAATATCTTGCTGAATTTCTCAACCTTGGCTTCTCTAAGTGGCTTCAAAATTTTTTTAAGTTACTGGCAAAAAAACAATGCAGACATGTTCCTGTTTTTAGTATTTTATATCGCTTTACAATGTAGCTGTTTTTTTTGTTTTGTTTTTACATAATTTATTTTATTTACATTGCATTTTATTTGCTTTTTTATATACAGGTACTCCCCAAGTTACGAACGAGTTCCGTTCCTACGCCCGTTCGTAAGTCGAAAATCGCCGTAAGTCGGAAGTACACACTAGCCGCCACTTATACACGTACATGTACGGTACTGTACGGTTACCAAGCACTTCGCCTATCCTAACACAGTACCCTACATAATTATCAAAAAACACTTACAGTACATTTGGAGCCATAATGAAGTGAAAAAAATAGTTAATTTCTTACTGGGAGCTGGTGAAGCCGTTCGTCCGCGTTTTAGCATGTTAGCTCCGGGTCCCACCAACATCCAGGCCGCCAAGCCGTTCGTCCGCCTGCGACGTCCACAGAGTTCACCGAGCGTTTCCAGCTCATTTATCCGAGCGAAGCAATCTCTGATCGTACACACGGTCCTTCCAAAGCCGGCTGTCGAAGCCGGAGCTAACCGAAGCTAACCGAAAACTGCCGAAAACTGCGTAATCGGCTTCAAAATAATAATAACAATAATAAAAAATTATTTATAAAGTCATTTAAAACAACCACAGCTGCAACAAAGTGCTGTACACATAAAATCAAGAACATTTAAACACATAAAATAAGATTTTTCACACAAAAAAAACTAAAATTAATGAGATGCGTGATGTAACCCTAAGTCGAGGACTACCTGTAATTGTCTGTTGTTTGTACCTCATCTGTGTTCTTTGTCTAAAACAGGTCTCTTGTAAATGAATCCTCGAGACTAACCTGCAGAAATAAAGGTTGAATGAATGAATAAGGCAACATAGAAAATACACATAATTATTATTTTGCATAAAATGGCTGCAAGAATGAGATTTTGTGAAGAAAGAGCTCCTTTTAACGTGCTGCTGATAACAACAGGACAATGAACAAGTGAAACGAGGCTAAAACACTCAATAAATAACAGTAAAATAAACATAAGTCACTGTGTAGATTTCTCTCATTTTCTGATTTTAGATGTCTTTTCCATCCTGTTGTGTTTTAAAACAGCCTGAGAGCAAACAGACTGCGCTCGTCTTCTGATCTCCAGTATCGGCGCCCCACATACCCACCCCCCGTCTCTTCCCTCGCCTGAGAATGAATCAATATTAAGCACTCTTCATCTCGCTTTCTGGACGGATCCAACAACTGGAGCTCTCTGCGGCAGAGCGGCGGGGCTTCGAAGATTTTAATTCAGGCCCAGATTTTAATTGGCTCCGTCTGCGCCAGTGATTTCCTGTCGCAATGAAGGATGTTAATGCGCCGCAACAGCCTTGTTTCAGCCACCTTTAGCAACTGGTAATGGCTCCGTGGTTTCTGCTTTCCTCCCTCCATCTTCCCCTCGTTGGCTCCGTCTGATATCACCGTTTCCCGTCCTTCCAGGCTTTTTTCCCCTCGATTGTCACGTTTTACCGTTTGTGAAATCCGTTCTGTGCCTCTGAACGGCGGCGAACTCGAGTTTCATTTCTGCATTTCAAACCCGTTCGCTTGTCAACACTCCTCGAACACAGAAGCAGTGGGTCTGCTTCGTTTGCATCAACACTCAGATACGACAAAGCCTGTCCTGTCGCCTCAAATACATCCGGAAAAACATGTTATTTTCCTGTTTTGTCCTAATTTATGTAGAACGTTTTCTTTAAAAGCATTTTATTGAAGTTTTTGCTCCCTTCTTTAACAACCAAATCACTGGTTTGCTTTACGCAGCTTTATTTGTTGTTTGTCACTACTAATAAGCTTCAGCGCTCTTTATTTTCTTCTGTAAAGGTTTCTAAGATTTAAAACGGACTTCATTTGATGGTTTGATCTCAACGTATCGGCTTGGGATACACAAACAGAAACAGCAATGGACAGGTTTGAGTCAGGAAAGCATTGTTTCATTCATTTCTTGCTCCTTCTGCTCTCCAGAACTGTATTTCTTTCAATGGACTTAAGGAAATAAAATGGGACACTAAAAGTTTTAGTTGAATCCAGAGGTCGCTCTAGACTTTTTCATTGTCGGTCGTTTTGACAGACCGGGTTAAAAATATCCGGTCAAAATTAATTTTAATCAGTCATTTAATTTTTTTAAATAATTACCATATTTTTTCATTCATTTTGGTAAATGGTAAATGGAGCTTACTTATATAGCACTTTCTAGCCCCTTATGAGGGGCCCCAAAGCGCTTCACAGTACCAGCCATACACACATTCATACACCGGTAGCGGTAGGCTACCATGCGAGACGCCAGCCAGTCCCACCGGGAGCAACTCGGGGTTAAGTGTCTTGCCCAGGGACACAACGAGGTATGCCGTGACCGGGGATCGAACCTGAGATCTTCCGGTCCTGAGCCGGCTGCCCTGCCTCTACACCATCTCTGCCCCTTGTTTTAATCAATTTTAATCAATAATAGTTCCAAACAAGCTGAACAGAGAATCTACATCTGCAATAACAAAAAAAATAAAATGAAATAACGATGCATAAACAATTCAATTAAACGATAGCATCTAACCTCCTTGCTACAAGTTGATCGCTCAGTGTAGGGCGGATTACTTGTTTGTCCATCGTCCTCCACTGCATCACTCCCTCTTTTTTCAACACGATCACAGTTATTGGGCTTTTTGAAGAAACTTCGTACGCTAAGCTGCCTTGACATTCTTTTCAAATGTAGTCAACAACGTCATGTATTTTCTTCTTTTTCTTCTCCCTTTGGTTTATTGGGGGTTGGCAAAAACCGTAATGTGCAATTACCGCCACTTACCGGACTGAGGTGTGAAGTTCATGAACCAGTTGGTAGAGAGTGGATGTTAATCTGTCAAACGACAGACGGTGTTTTGATTTCTCCGTCATCACGTAAAACAACCAGTCAAATACGGAAAATATTTGGCTAACGCAACCTCTGGTTGAATCTTCAAATCCCGGACGAGCCCCCAAATTTAATTGTTTTCAGATCCGAGGGGCAAGCGCATTTGAACGCTTTGACAGTTTTAATAAATGGTAAGACCTAAAATGGTAATAATTAGTTAAACCAACGTTCCAAAAGAATAACATTTCTGTCCCCAAGCAGAAAGTTCCAAATCTTAATAACTGGAAAATATTTATAGCTTGATTTTGTCGCATCGGTTAATTTATTTTTTATGTTTTACTGGTATATCAGGCCCAATTCAATTCAGCACAACATAAATCATCTCAGGGCACTGAACAGAAACATTCACATACAGTAGTCCCTTGTTTTTCGTGGGGGTTTGGGACCATGAACCCCCCTGCGCGATAAGTGGAAAAATCACAAAGTAGGGATAAAAAAGTTCAAGTAAAGTAAGAGGGCGGGCTCCAGAAACCATCTTATCACCAGTAAACTTGTTTTCTTTCCACTATGGAGTGTGGAGCTTGTGGGTTTCAGTTTTTGTCTCTGACTGAAGAAGTCCTTTGGATGAAGGACGAAACATATCGAATTGAGTGCCACCGTGTTGTCATTTGGACTTGGTTCAGCTCTGAAATCTAAACGGACACAAACAGAAGCAGTTTTTTTTTTTACAGGAGTTGTGTGAACTTGTGTGTGCAGGCTGAGATCCGGACCAGTTTCGAGGGGCTTTACCGCTCGATGTCGCAGCGGGAGGAGTTTCGCTGGATGATGTTGAGGATCAAACGCATGGCCGAGCCGTGGGTCGGCGCCATCCGCTCGCTGGCTGCCAAGCAGAACCTGTCCAAGCGGCGTAGGAAGAAGGTGGGCCGTGTGTTATAATCATTATTATAAATAAGTTCAGAAAAATCCTCCTCTAGTTGATTATGAAGGTTAATCTGCACCTCAAGCTGTCGGCTTGGTGCTTCCTCCCACTTCTGCCTGAAGAAGACCTGGGGATGGGAAACGCCTGACGCGGACATTTCATTGTGTCCCGAGCTCTGAATTATGTACTCCACTTTTTTCCGCTGGCCTTATGAAAAGTTAACATCGTAAATCAACGACACGTCGGCGCTGAAGCAAAGCAGTGACCTCTTTCTCCACAGAAGGAACCACGAGCACACCTCCATCTTCTGTCCTGGTTTTAGTCTCCTATTTATAGTTTCCAGCTCCGGCTGTTTTCCAGCATGGTGTTTAATGAAGCGAGTGCGTTGTTTGAGCTGCTAATCTCTTTTGGATATTAATCTGCATATATTAATCCTTGAGGAGTGAGCTCTGGCGAACAGTGGACACTTGAAACAAAGACGCCCTCCGCTAACATCAATGCATGCACGGCTGTTCGCATCGTTCCATGTCACACAAAGCTCGTCCTACGCTGCCGTACAAGAAGAAAACACCTTTTTTCTGGAATGTGCCAGAAAATAATGTTTCGATGTAGCCCAGGTCGGTCTGTTGCAACAAACAGTAAATCAATTAATCGCATGATAAATTACAAGTAAAATGATCAACCTCATTCTCATTTATCGGCATTATCGTTTATTCATGTGTCTCGTTCTACTGAAGACATTGGATGAAAAAAGGTTCAACTCCGGTGCTCTTTACTGACCCCTCCCTTTCCCTTTTCTCTTTAAAATCTGTTTTAACTGTCCAAAATCACATTTTTGGATCGTTAAAAGCAGCTAAGCTGAGAAGCTAAGTTACGAGCTAAGCTAACAGGCTAACCTCGGTAAAAAACCTCAGTCTTGTCAAAGCTCCAAAATTCACGGTTGAAACCTGTGCCTTTGTCTAAAAAGTTTTTTTTCTCTGCAAAAAGAAGCTGAGAACTTGTTTACTGATTTTTTTTAAATTAAAAGCTTTGTGTGACAAATGCTATGCTAAAGATCCTGATGCATGCTCAGTGCTATGGTATGCTATAGCTAGCCATGCTAAAGAGCTCAAACCACACCGAGCGTCCGCCATTTTGAGAACCGAAAAACAGGAACAAGATACAGCCCGTGTCACGTCAAGGGGCCTCCCTCCCATTTTCTTTAAATAGACACGCTGCTCGTTCCCTCACTATCCATCCTTCTGTTCAAACCGTTTTATACTGCCATCCAGTGGTTAAAAAAGGTACTACATACAAAAATTAACCAACATTCTTCTTAAATTTGTCAATTACTAATTATTGTCAAGTTTCAAACAATATTATCGATTATCGCAATAATTTCTGAGACAATTAATCGCCCAGCAAAATCTGTTATCGTGACAGGCCTAAACCCAGGTTTGTTTAAGTATTATCCCTGATTATTATTTGAGGTCGACCGATGAGCGATTTTTCTAACCGATTTTGATTTTAAGAAATCTTTTTCAACATTCATACTCGTCACAATCATAATCTGGAGTAAGATGAGCAATGACTGCCTGTAATTTAGTAATTTAGTCCTTGTTTGATGGATATGTGTACAGTACTCACTCTTGTGCTACAGCTTATTAAAGGCTCACAATGAGATTTAATTTAAATAAAAATTCCATTCCGATCGTGCGGCTCGTCCATCAATCAGCCAGTTGTGTGTCGTGTCCAATCTTATTTAAAAAAAACGCAATAGAGCGAGTTCACGATAAACAAACTGCGATGTATCGAGGGACTATTGTACACATACTTCCAATCGTGAGTTATTTCTCAGTGTGTAAATTTGTTGTCTGCTCCCCCCATCCGCCAGATCCTGGTTCACTTGGGCCTCCTCACCAAGGAGTCGGGCTTCAAGATCGCAGAGAACGCCTTCAGCGGCGGTCCGTTGGGGGAGCTGGTCCAGTGGAGCGACGTCATCACGACGCTGTACCTCCTGGGCCATGACGTCCGAATCTCCGCTTCGCTTGCCGAGCTCAAAGAGTCAGTAGTGAACCTTTTGTTATTTAATTCAGTTCAGCTTATTTCTATAGCACCAAGTCGCAACAAGTTTCAAGAATGTTTATTATCCCCAAGGAGCATTTAGTTTCACAGTCAGTAGGCACAAAACATCCACACTAGACAAGATATTCAGACATTAAAGTAACAGAAATCATCAGCGTTCGTTGAGAACCGTGATCGCCACAGGGATGAATGAGTTTTTCCTCATCCTACATCTGGGCAGCGACCTGAACTCACCATGGAGTGGTGATCAGGATCTGCCAGAATCAGCCTGGCCTTGTTCACTTGTTGTCGGTGCGGCGATCAATTAGATGCCGCCAGAAAGAGGAGATGAACGTGATCCAGTACTTCTGAGCTAAGCCTAAAACAGTTACCGTATTTTCCGCCCGATAAGTCGCACCGCCCTATAAGTCGCATTGCCCAATTATGTCCAATAAATTTGAAAAATCCATAAACATGTCGCACCGCCGTATAAGTCGCATCTATTATGCGTCACCTCTGACGCGTCGCGTATGTTACGCGTCACCGCTGACAACCTGAAATGTGGGCCGGTGGTTTGCCCTGCTGCAAATGGCTGCCACACGGAAGGACTTTAACAAGATTAACACGGTAACAACAATTATTTGTTTGCTGAAAATTATAGCAAAGATGTGTCTTAGCTGAACTTTTCCTTAATAAATGCACGTAATTGTCAAATCAGCTGGATTTAAAAAGTAGTTTCGCCATGTGCACGTGCAGCGAGCGGATACCCTTCATTTCTTTAAAATTTAGCAAGCTAAACACTTAAAATATATATATATTTTTGCTGTCATTATAGCAAAAGTGTTTTTGAGCTTAACCGTTCCTTAATAAATTTACGTAATGATCAAATCTGCTGGATTTAAATGGTTTCGCTTTGACGTCTTCCAAACGGTCGCGCGCGCTGCAAACATAAATTATAAATAAATCGAATTTTAGCTCAAACATCTCTTACAGCTAACAGTTTGTAAATGTCCACCCAGTGATTACTTTCTGTAAGTTCCAACAAAATCTGTCCTGTGGTTCATGAGCTATTTTGCAAAATAGTACCAGTTAAAAACACGGAGCTAACCGCTACACATCTACGTTGCTAAAACATGAGCTGGAAACGGTCAGTGGACCCTAGCGGCCGAAAGTGGTACTGCACCATTTTTTTTGCCAAAATGAAAAACGGTCATATCTGAGCCAAAAATTGGTCTAAAAATATGGGAAAAAATCCATAAATGTTGCTTCGCCCTATAAGTCGCAGGGCATGCAAATTAAGGGGAAAAAAGCGTGACTTATACGCCAGAAAATACGGTAGTTCAGATCGTGGCTCTTTTGGTCGGAAGCTGCTTCTTGACTCAGACCTTTGCTCCACAGGATCATGCGTAAAGTGATGGGGAACAAGTCCAGCTGCCCCACTCAGGGCGACAAGATTGTGGAACTCATCTACATCGATATCGTGGGCCTCACTCAGTTTAAAAAGACCCTGGGCCCGTCCTGGGTCCACTACCAGTAAGTACTGTTCGTTTCTGATTCAGTCGTTTTATTGGATTTAAATGATGCTCTCTTGTCTGGCAACTTCGGTGCAGCAGCTTTTCTCACGCGAGCACATGCCGCCGGATTGACGTTCGTCAGCCACTTGTCGGAACAAAGACTTCATTTTCCAGTCGTATATCACCCTCAACGTCCCGAGGATTGCCTGTTGTTCAGTGTCGCCACTGACCGGGTCCATTCTCTCTCAGAGCGAATTGAGGCTTGCACATTGGGCCTTGCTGGTTTGTTTTGGAAAAGCCTCCCGTCAGCTCATCCTAACGGGAAAAGAGTTGGAACACGGAGTCCAGGGCCACTAATGGTCCTGCAGCTTGTCACCAGCTTTTGTTTGTCTGTGATATAACACCTTAAACTGCACTTGCCAGCTCTGTGCCCCGAGGAAGCAGGTTTGTCCTCGGGCGTTATACGAAGCCCAATTGTTGTTTGGTGGATTATTATTTTCCTGTTGTTACAAATTCACGCCGGAGCATTTAACATTACCAGAGCCCGTTCGTGTTTTTTTTACTCTTATACAGTCTTTAACTTCCTGTTTTCAGTAAAAATAAAAATAAAAAACACGAAAAACAAGGGACTACTGTAAAATAATAATAATAATGAATTTAATTTATAACGCACCTTTCATTAATGAAAATCTCAAAGTGCTACAAAGTGCAACAAAATTAAATGTCAATAAAACAAGTGATAAAGCAATGTGTGTATGTGAATGTTTCAGGTTTTTTATGTTTTACTGGTCTATAAACATAAAAAATAAATTAACCGATGCGACAAAATCAAGCTATAAATATTTTCCAGTTATTAAGATTTGGAACTTTCTGCTTGGGGACATAAATGTAATTCTTTTGGAACTTTGGTTAAACTAATAATTACCATTTCAAGTCTTACCATTTATTAAAACTGTCAAAGCGTTCAAATGCACTTGCCCCTCGGATCTGAAAACATTTAAATATGGGGGCTCGTCCGGGATTTGAAGATTCAACTAAAACTTTTAGTGTCCCAAAAAAGGCGCACTGGTTTATAAGGCGCATTAAACGAAACAAAACAGTCAGATAAGTCGAACTTTATTAAACTCATTCACAGCAACTCAACGTTGTTCAGTTGTAACACGTAAAGTTGGTTCAGAATCAAAATAAGATTTATTATCATTGCACCGAAGTACGGTACAGTGAGATTCTGTTCGTACAGAGCTGCTCCCAAGAGCGTAGCCCTTTATTCTTTTTAGATAGGAAAAGGGGAAAAAGGCCATGAGAAAAGAGGATATTACAAAAAATATCTCTTCTAGAGATGCACAATATTGGATTTTTGGCCGATTTGTTTAAACAAATTCAGCCGATACCGATATTTTATATATCTTCCTTTGTCAGAACATAGTCCTCTTATTTAGGCTTATTTGCTACAAAAATTGAGCAACAGCTGTAAGAGCTGGTGACATATATTCAGTAACAGCCAAATAATATCCATAGCACTTTGACTTATATCAAATGAAAAATGTTAAATGTTATTTAGTAGCATTAGTCAGTTGCGATGCTGTCTCACTTGTGGAGGCTTGTTCCAGGTTACAGCTGCAGTGTGGGATCCTCTGCACTCCTGTGCATGAAGGACAGACTTTTTAAGGTCAAAGTTTTTGTCTATCCATTGTGTCGTAAGACTACCGGTAATCATGCTAACGGGGCTAACACGACGTCCAAATGTCTGTACTCACCCAACAAGTCGTGCTATCGGCTGTTAGCTTCTCAATGACGTCAGAAATGACGGCTTGTAACTCGGGTAAGGCTACGTCGGAAATATATCTCCGACTGCGGATGATATAGCGAGGCTCGACGTAGTCCATAAATCTGCAGAATCCGACATCCTGACCAACGGAAAATAAAACTTCTACACTGCCGACATTTAGAAATTTTCTCTCCGCCATGAGATCAGATAGGTGTGCATGACGTCATCACGTTGCGCTGCAGGCAAAAACAGCGCCTTTCTTATTGGCGAGTTGTTTTAATGGAATATCCGATGTCTGATATTGAACTTTAATGCTAATATCGGCGGATACCGATACCATGCTGATAATAATGATCATCCCTAATCTCTTCACAGCTTGTCCTATCAGGACATGATTTAGGACATCAAAAACTACCAGCAGCACATTTATGAACACGTTAACATGTATTTGATGACAAGACGGTGAGATTTGTCCATGAAGCTCTTCCATGGCTAATGTTGCCATATTTGGTTGATGTGAGCTGAGTTAATTGTTTGTAGAAGTTATCTTTGATAGATAACTCTTTGAGCGACCTCACTTCGGAGAAATACCAATAGTCTATTGGACGCCAGGCACTTCAAGTCCAGTCAAGGTGATTAATCCTTCACCCCACAAGAGCATGAAAAACAACTTGGGCATTTCAGGCTCTGTTTCTGCCATTGCATTTTATTTTGAAAGGACTGTAAAGTGGAAATGGTCCTGGATAAGTTCATCTTTTCACTGTTGCGATCCCCCACCCCTCCACGCCGATGCACAGGGTCGGTTAAAACTGATATAAAGTTCCCCTGTTGGCTGTAGTAGCAGCAGCACACGTCTGTTTCAGTTTTATCTGAGGTTTTCTCAGATTTAGGACTTGTGGTTTGACACAATACACTTAAAGTAACGAGCTGCGTTGTTCTTGTGCTCAGCAGTTTAACAGGAAAAAATCAGCTGAATGTCCGAAACACATTTTCTTAAGATATCAAGCGTCTTGTTGCAGTCACGTCACTCATTTTGTTGATGCTGCACCATGTTTCTGTGGTGTGACTCCACATTATGGAGGGAAAATACAGGTGGTCCCTGACTTACGAACGAGTTCCGTTCCTACGTACCTTTCGTAAGTCGAAAATTCGTAAGTCGGAACCACTGATACACGTACATGTACGTTAATGAACAGTTACCAAGTTACCAAGCACTTCACCTATCCTAACACAGCTACATAATTATCAAAAAACACATACAGTCCAGGGTTAAAAATAAAAAAATAATTTCTTACTTTGAGCTGGTGAAGCCTGTCTCATCTTTTTGCATACGGTATTAGCTCTTGCACGTCCGAGCTCCGCAACTTCGTGCTGTTTACAGGAAGGACTGTTAGCATGTTAATTCCATACATTTGGAGTTAGAAAAAGAGTTAATAACTTAATGCAAAAGCAGTTTCTCCGCGTTTGCCATCCAAAACAAGCTGCTCCGTGTTAGCATGTTAAGCCCTGCCATTTGCAGCGCCCTTTAGCGTTAGCCCCTCCAAGGCTGCCGCAGCTGTTTGTCCGCGTTTTCGCATGTTGGCTTGGTGTCCAGACAACATCTTAGGCTGCCAGGCGGACATGGAGGCGAGCTCCCGGCCGCTGCCCGTCGGCTCCGTGTCCCCGATGGGGCGTTAGCATCCAACCGTCCATCCTACAGCAAGGCTTGTTAGAATGTTAGCTCGTTGCTACTCCGGTCCGGCTCGCTGTCTGCTGCTTCACGCGGTCAACAGCGTTGTTTTGCTTCGTCCATCCGTTCCTCCACAAAACCACAGTTCAGCTCCAGATCATGTATCCGAGCGCAGGAACCTCTGATCGGACAAAGCCGGCTGTCTGATGGAGCTACGAGACTGGAGCTAACTGGCTAAGGCTAAACTCGCGGGCACTGCCGAAAACTGACTGACTGCCGAAAACTGTCGGAAACTGCCGAAAACTTGGTAAATCGGCTTAAAAAGTAATAATTATGTATTAATATTAATAATACATTATTTATAAAGCCATTTAAAAAACCACAGCTGCAAGAAAGTGCTGTACACATGAAATCAAGAACATTTAAACATAAAAAAAAAGTTTTTTTTATTAATATGATTCGTTCGGAACGTCGTAAGTCGAGGTCGTCGTAAGTCGGGGACTACCTGTAATCTGTTGTAAACCTTTGTTTCTCGTTTGGGATCACTTTAGGTGGTTTACACGGAAACTATAGCCTGGTTGTGACAACAACCTGACTGCCGGGCTCGGTTGGATGACAGCATCAGGTGTCTCCGAGTGCGTACGTGTTTAGCTAAACAGGTTTGAGCTGGATCTTTTAGGGGTCTACCTACTGGGTTGTCTCACTGGAGTGGCCGGTGGGCAGAATGTTGTTGTCTTTACTTTCAGATGAAAGTCTCCTTCCTGGTGAGTTGATTTCCAAGCTTCCTAATCTCCCAGGGCCTCTCGCGGTTCACACAGCTGCATCGCATCTGAGTGGGTGTGCTGGAAAACAGTACATTTACTTTTTGTGTTTGTGGAGCAGATGTCCGTGCAACTTCCAGAAATTGGCTTTACAAATAAGATGGCAAGAACAGATAGCATTTGTAATAAAAATAATAATAATAAAGTTTATTTGTATAGCACCTTCCTACAATGCCTTGCATTGACCAAGGTGCTTAACAGGACAGAAAATATAAAAAACCGGTACAATAAATCAGTGAAAATAGAATAAAAGTAACGGCAGTAGATTTAAATCAGGTTTCCTGTCATACACTGGATCCCACATCATGAGATCTATGGCAGAGGTGCCCAAAGTGGTGCCCGCGGGCCAAAGTTGGCCTGCCCAGCATTCCTCATTACTATATTAAAATTTCCTTTCAAGAATCAACGTGTTTTCACTCAGTCATTCAACCCATTGACTTTAATGTTAGATGGAAAAGTTGACTACCATATACATGGGACTGTTTGTTTATGTTCATATTATTGTTGCTGTTAAGGTGGGTTGGTGTTGGACATTCATTTTTTGACATTTTGCATACAACTATACTGAAATGCCAAAATTTCAGTATTTGTTTTCTATACAGTATTTGTTGTTTAGTTTAGTTTTTCTTCCTGCTCACGGCCATCAGCATCTATAACAACTCTTGAATGAAACCAGGATGATGAGCTACGACAACCCTTGATTTCCCTTTGGGATTAATATAGTATTTTTGAATTGAATTGAATATGACTTGTTATATTTTGTGTTCTGTAATGTTCTTTCAACGAATGGAAGATTAAAAATCTATAATAAATAAATGGACTTTACTACTTGTTATGTTATTGCCTTTGGCCCCAGTCCTTTGAAAGATTTCAAATTGGGTAAAAATCTCAGGTAAAAATTTTGGGTAGCCCTGATCATGAGATGTACCATATTTTCCGCCGTACAAGTCACGTCAGTCCAAAAATGTCTAATAAAGTGGAAAAATCCATAAATAAGTTGCATTTATTATGCATCACCGTTGTTCACCCGGAAACGTGGACCAGTGTTGTGCCAAAAATCGATTGGCTGCCAAAATGGCAGCAGCAGGAGCGTGCACGGGAGGTATTTAACAAAAATTTAACAAGATTAAAACTTACAAACAATCATTTGTTTGCTCAACATTATAGTAAAGATGGATCTCAGTTGAACTTTTGGTTAATAAATGCACTTTGACGGTCAAATCAGCTGCATTCCACCTGGGCAGCGCGGCAAAATTCAGCTGATTTGACGTTTGCTGCAGGAGTTCCAGAGCGAGACGAAGGTGTCTTTGTATGGCAAGCCAAGTGTATCATTAATAGCCACTTTTACCTATTTATGAGACACTTGGCTTGCCATATTAGTCGAGGGCCCTCTAGTGGCTGAAAATGGTAGTGTTCAATATTTTCCATGTCAGAATGAATGAAATAATCTGATCTCAGCCAAAAATTGGGTTAGAAATGCAGGTAGTCCCCGACTTACGAGCGAGTTCCGTTACAACGAGGCGCTCGTAACACGGAAATCTCGTAATTTGGAACGGCCGCCACGTGTCTCGTAAGTCCGGAATTTCGCTCGTAAGTTGGAACGGTTTTGCTAGCGCGACTACAAACACTCGTTTTTCATCGAAAAACTGCTTATGAGTGCATAAAAATGATCGGAAACGTGTGTCCACATGTTTAGCTAACGAACTGTGGTGAAAAAACACAGAAAAACTCAGTATTTTTTGCGTTTTTTCCAAAAATTCGCCAGCTCGTAAGTCCGGAACCTCGTAAGTTAGAGCGCTCTTAAGTCGGGGACTACCTGTATGGGGAAAACCATATATTGGTTGCTTTTAGGGATGGGGCCGATCCAATCCAGTATCGGTATCAGTATCCGATACCAGCATAATTTAAGTATCGGATATCAGATCCAACCTGCCGATATTTCCGATCCAGCTTCAAAGAGCACTTGTGTTGCATCACATTCTGTGACTGCCGTCTTAACATTGTGTGACAACAAAATCCACTCCCTTAGTGGTTAAGGGGAGTGGATTTTGTTGTCTTTCCCATCATGCTTAGCGGTTTTTTTGTTTTTCCAGCTGCACCATGAGAGAGGAGGACATGTGTGTGGTAAAGAGCTGCCTCTTGTGTGCTGTTAAAGTTTGTGAGTTTCCTGTTGTAAGGCTCAAGAGTGTCTTCATTGGGTTTATCTCACACAATGTTAAAATGAATAGTCTCAGTAAAAAAATTCCATTACAGTATACAGATTCACATACCTGAACAGTATCGGATCGGAAAAGTATTGGTATCAGTCGATACCCAGGTTTTAATATCGGATATGAGAAGTGAGAAATGTGGATCGATGCATCCCTAGTTGCTTTGGTGTATAAGTCGCAGGACTTGCAAATTAATGCAAAAAGATGCAACTTATATGGTGAAAAATACGGTATTTTGTTTGCTATTACGTACAGTTCTTAAGGAGTAATGAATCAGAGCGTGACGAAATACGGAAATCGGAATTGGCCTAGAAAACAGCGATTGGTGCAAATCTAGTCAATCTATTTGAATTAAACGGCGTATGTTTTTTTTTTTTTTTTAACCCTACAGGTGCATGTTGCGGGTGCTGGATTCCTTTGGGACGGAACCAGAGTTCAACCACGCCCACTACGCCCAGTCCAAGGGCCACAAGACGCCGTGGGGGAAGTGGAACCTCAACCCACAGCAGTTCAACACCATGTTCCGTAAGTCTGCAGAGCGACGGCTCACCAACGGAACGAGCAGAGCCGAAGCGCCACTGAAGAGTTTCGGGTCCGGCTCTTGAAAGCTGGAGGTGTTTGTTCCACAAAAAAATGGCGTAAAAGACGATCCAAACGTCCTGCGCTAATGGAAAATCAGGTTAGAGGGAGGCGCTCCTCTCCGCTCTGCTGATGTAGAGCGTCAAGCTTTTACAGCTGAAATCAGCCACGTTTCCTGAGGCAGATGAGTAAAGGAGCATGTTGTGAGGGAGTAAAGGATGCACCCCCACTCCCCCACACCCCCTGAGGGGTTTGACCTTTTCCCCGCAGCTAAGAGAAAGTGAAATGTTACCTCTGCGCCCGCTGTTGGCGAGGCGAGGCCTGCAGAATGCAGCGGCGTCTGAATGGGCCCTTTGTCGGCTGAATAAGGCGCGTCTTTCTCAAAAAACACCCGAGGCTTTTGCACAAGATCGAGCTAAGAGTCATCGGGTTAGATGATATCGTGGGGGAAACAAGTGTGCGGCGGTTTGGCTGAGGTGAAACCTCTGAGTGGCGTCGATCTCGGTTTATAAAACTTAAAATATCTAATGATCTTTAACATTTATTTATATTTTTACACTCTAAGACAAAATAAAAGAATACATTTTTGTAAAATGCTGGTGAAGATTCTCAGTCGTCCAGGACATGATAAAATCAAAAAAGGCGTTCAATACAGAACAACTGGACTTTATTTGTAACAAACAAGACGTTTCGCTTCTCATCCGCTTCTCATATTGATAAAGCTTTTCGGATGAGAAGCGAAACGTCTTGTTTGTTACAAATAAAGTCCAGTTGTTCTGTATTGAACGCCTTTTTTGAAATTTTTGTAAAGAAAAAAATACAGTTTTTACCCAGTTTCTAAAAACTAAAACAATAAACTATGCATTCTTACGTGATTTTTTTTTTTTTTTATTGTAGAAAAATTACGTATCCTACTTTAAAGAAATGAAGCATTATTTCACTGCTGCACAGAGCCGAGGAAAATACGATGAGTCCACTTGAAATCACGATGAGCAATACCTTGGCAAACTTTACATTGTACAGTAATATTAGAGGGAAGGGGTAAAATCTATATTTGGATGCATTACATCCCACGAAAGATTTTAACGGGGTTTTAAAAGCTTGTATTGCTGATATCTTTGTAGGTTCACGTAGATTCTTGTTTCTGTGAAACAATTTTCATATCGGTTCTTCGCTGGACCCTGGAACAGCTGAACTTGTTGGAACAATAATCGTTTTATAGCAGCATTGCAGTTTCCTGAATCATAATCAAACAAAGCAGTGGTTCTCAACACTGGTCCTTGAGGAACGCCATCCTGCGTGGGCTAGTTTCTTCTCCGCTCCAACACACCTGGTTTGAATGAACAGGTCATTAACAGGCTTTTGCAGGACTTGGATCACTGAATGAGGTGTGTTAAAGCAGAGAAACAACTAAAACATGCAGGATGGTGTTCCTCAAGGGCCAGTGTTGGGACCACTGCTTTAGAAAAACGAAGACTCCGTTAGGACAGGTCCTTCGACCAATTTTAACAAGTTTAAAATTTCATAAACGCCAAAACAAGGCTGTTGTGACTCAGCCGAGGAAAATGACAAAAGCGTAAAGTCAAAGTGAATATGTTTTACTCCTTATAATGATTCTAGTATTCATATGCAAAATAAATTACAGGAACACTACAAAAACTAGAGCTTTTAGTTGTTGTTATAACATCCTATAAAATTCAGTTTTATGTCAGTTTTTGTCAAAGATTGAAAGAGCCACATGTGGCTCCAGAGCCGCAGGTTGCAGACCCCTGGGTTAGATGATATTGTGGGGGAAACAAGTGTGCGGCGGTTTGGCTGAGTTGAAACCTCTGAGTGGCATCGATCCCAGGCATGAGAAGCTGAAACGTTCTTCTCTCGCCGCTTTGCAGGATCGCAGCAGTCGCCTCGCTGCATCGGTTTGAATATTAACTAATAATCAGGTTTTGGTTTGAGCTTGGATTATAATTTTTAAGGATGCAAGATATTGGATTTTTGACTGATATGTTAGAACTTATTTGGCCGATAACCGATGCCAATACCGATATTTTCCCCTTGACCTACTTACAGAGACTACATAACTTTCTCAACTCAACTTTATTTTGGTAAATTAAAAACATTACAAAAAAAGGAAAACAATATAAAATGGTAAATCAATAATTTACCAAAAAAGGAATAGGTTGAAGCCATGGCTTATACTTGCCTACCCTGTTCATAGACTCAACAGTCTACACAATGACAAATATTTACTGTCCATATACATAAGTACACATACAGACATCTACCGTATATTTAAATATGCATATATCCATACACATACTCATATTACATACATACACAATACATACTTACACATTTCAATACATAAGTACACATTTCAATACATAAGTACACATTTCACGCCGATAACTGAAACACATCTAGATTTTACTTTACTTTTCTCTTTACCTTGTTCTAATATTAACAAACTTTGTAAATTATATTTACTCTCTCTTAACTTAAATAATTTCTGAATTCCAGAAGGAAGACTGTATTCAGTGCTTTTTACGTTATTTCCAGTATTTTTTATATAAACAGTCATTAAATTTTAGTGTATTACTTTGAATAAGAATTTATTAGTTGGTTCATAATATCCCACTTTATTAATAAGCCTAATTTTTGTTTTTTGTAACTTTATTAATACGTCAATAGTAGTTTTGTTTGCATTTCCCCATATTTCTGAGCAATATAACAAGTAGGGCATAATCAAGGAAGAGTCTATAATATGCAAGCTTTCACATTTATTAAATCTTCTATTTTAAACAATATTCCAATAGTTGTTGCAATTTGATTTCTAATATATTCAATATGAGGCTTCCAACTAAGTTTGTTATCCAGAATGATACCTAAAAATTTGGTCTCATATACTCTGTCGATTTCAACTCATCTATATGTAACTTTACATTATTGTAAATCAGATTACATGAAAATACCATAAATTTTTTTTTTTTCATTTAAAGATAGCTTATTATAATCAAACCACTTTTTTTTTAAACTCAGCTAGCTCTTTTTCTACTATATGCATTAGTTCATCCATATTCTTTCCAGAAAAAAAGTTTGTGTCATCAACAAACACTATAAATGTCAAAATACTGGATACTGTAAACATATCATTTAAATAAAGTATAATAGTAATAATAATAATGAATTCAATTTATAATGCACTTTTCATTAACAAAAATCTCGAAGTGCTACAAAGTGCAACAAAGCAAAGATCAAAATAAAACAAGTGATAAAATCAAATAAAATCAATAATGATATCGACTAAGATCAAAGATAAAATCATGTGGATGCAGATTAGGCTTACTTAAAAAATAAATAAAATAAAACAAGTGATAAAATCAAGTAAAATCAATAATGATATAAATAATTTAGGTCCTAGAACTGAGCCTTGAGGAAGACCACATTTTATAGTTTCAATTTGTGACATTGAGTAGTTAATTTGTACATATTGTAACCTGTTACTCAAATAACTCTTTAACCTCTGATGTGTAGCCCCCCCGTAAGACATACTGGTACTGTTCATATATTCCCAGTAGTACATAACGTTCTCTGCTGTGGAATTAAAATACTACCAGTACATTATTCTGCACGGTCTTTGTAGGTTTGACCTGCTACCAA
>JBBPBX010000757.1:0-33261 GCA_038048925.1 Garcialebias charrua | reverse complement strand
TATATATATATATATATATATATATATATATATATATTATATATATATATATATATATATATATATATATATATATATATATATATATATATATATAATATATATATATATATATATAATATAATATATATATATATATATATATATAAATATATGTACATTACAACATATAATTTCATTTGAGCTGCTTCCTTCAGGGCGAAGGTACGGCCTTCCTTTATTCTCAAGAAACAGAACAAAATTTTCTTTCATACCACAAGCAATTAAATCACTAAATAATACTAAGGTATCATGACTTACTGAGCACAAATGTCTTGGCTACAACTTCTGCAACATTTTGGCTGACTGGCAGATTCACATGTGTTGTGACGGCCTCGACTTACAACGTTTCTGCTATACGAACGTGTGTAGAAATGGAACTCCTTCGTAAGTCGGGGATCACCTGTACAATCCCACCTTCAGATAAAAGTGACCAATACAATCCCACCTTCAGATAAAAGTGGCCAATACAGGTAGTCCTCGACTTACGGCGTTTCGGCTATACGAACGGGTGTAGAAATGGAACTCGTTCGTAAGTCGGGGATCACCTGTACAATCCCGCCTTCAGATAAAAGTGACCAATACAATCCCACCTTCAGATAAAAGTGGCCAATACAGGTAGTCCTCGACTTACGGCGTTTCGGCTATACGAATGGGTGTAGAAATGGAACTCGTTCGTAAGTCGGGGATCACCTGTACAATCCCGCCTTCAGATAAAAGTGACCAATACAATCACATTATACATATATACATATATACATATATATATATATATAGTAAATGGAGCTTATTTATATAGCGCTTTCCAGCCCCCTGTGAGGGACCCCAAAGCGCTTTACAATACAAACCATACACCCATTCATACACACATTCATACACCGGTAGCGGCGACTGCCATGCAAGGCGCCTTCCTGTCCTACCGGGAGCAACTCGGGGTTAAGTGTCTTGCCCAGGGACACAACGACACATGGTGTGAGTAACCGGGATTCGAACCTCCAGCCTTCCGATCGGGGGACGACTGCCATTACCACTACACCACGGCCGCCCATAATATATATATATTATATATATGTATGTACATATATACATATATATACATATATATATATATACATATACTGTATATATATATATATATATATATATATATATATATATATATATATATATATATATATATATATATATATATATATATATATATATATATATATATATATATACTGTGTATATATATATATACTATATATATATATATATATATATATATATATATATATATATATATATATATACTATATATATATATATATATATATATACTATATATATATATATATATATATATATATATATATATATATATATATATATATATATATATATATATATATATATTATATATATATATATATATACTATATATATATATATATATATATATATATATATATATATATATATATATATATATATATATACTATATATATATATACACGACCCTGTGTACATACTCTTGTTTTCATCACATGTACCACATGTGGTGCAAATGACGATAAAGACTCTCTGACTCTGATATATAAATATGCCCCCAAGGCCTCATCCACACCAACAGAATGGCCTCATATACATACCAATGGCTTCAAAAATGCTAATTCAATGAGCCATTTGACTAACTCCCATGGGAACTATAGTTAGAATATCCGAATGGCTCACATGTGGTAGTGCTAGTGTTAAAAAGTTCCGTGGTGGCAGGGCTCCAGGGGTGGATGAGATTCGCCCTGAGTTCCTTAGGGCTCTGGATGTTGTGGAGTTGTGTTGGCTTACGCGACTCTGCAAAATCGTGTGGACACCGGTGGCAGTTCCCTTGGATTGGCAGACTGTGGTGGTGGTTCCCCTATTCAAAAAGGGGGACCGTAGGGTGTGTTCCAACTATAGGGGGATCACACTCTTAAGCCTCCCTGGTAAGGTCTATTCAGGGGTTCTGGAGAGGAGGGTCAGTCGGATAGTCGAACCTCGGATTCAGGAGGAGCAGTGTGGTTTTCGTGCTGGTCGTGGAACACTGGACCAGCTCTACACCCTCAACAGGGTCCTGGAGGGCGCGTGGGAGTTTGCCCAACCAGTTTACATGTGCTTTGTGGACTTGGAAAAGGCATTCGACCGCGTCCCTCGGGGGGTTCTGTGGGGGGTACTCCGGGAGTATGGGGTACCAGGCCCATTGATATGGGCTGTTAGGTCCCTGTACGACCGGTGTCAGAGCTTGGTCCGCATTGCCGGCAGTAAGTCAGGCTTGTTTCCAGTGAGAGTTGGACTCCGCCAAGGTTGCCCTTTGTCACCGATTCTGTTCATAACTTTTATGGACAGAATTTCTAGGCGCAGCCAAGGTGTTGAGAGGATCCGTTTTGGTGGCCTTAGAATCGCTTCTCTGTTTTTTGCAGATGATGTGGTCCTATTGGCTTCATCAGATCGTGATCTACAGCTTTCGCTGGAGCGGTTTGCAGCCGAGTGTGATGCGGCCGGGATGAGGATCAGTTCCTCCAAATCCGAGGCCATGGTCTTGAGCCAGAAAAGGGTAGCATGCCCTCCCGTGTCGGGGAGGAGGTCCTGCCCCAAGTGGAGGAGTTTAAGTATCTCGGGGTCTTGTTCACGAATGAGGGAAAACTGGAGCGTGAGATCGATAGGTGCAGCATCCGCAGTGAAGCGGGCGCTGTACCGGTCTGTCGTGGTGAAGAGAGAGCTGAGTCGAAAGGCAAAGCTCTCAATTTACCGATCGATCTATGTTCCCACCCTCATCTATGGTCATGAGCTTTGGGTTGTGACCGAAAGAACAAGATCTCGGATACAAGCGGCTGAAATGAGTTTTCTCCGCAGGGTGTCTGGACTCTCCCTTAGAGATAGGGTGAGAAGCTCAGTCATCCGGGAGGGACTCGGAGTAGAGCCGCTGCTTCTCCACATCGAGAGGAGCCAGTTGAGGTGGCTCGGGCATCTGGTTAGGATGCCTCCTGGACGCCTCCCTGGTGAGGTGTTCCGGGCATGTCCCACCGGGAGGAGACCCAGAGGAAGACCCAGGACACGCTGGAGGGACTATGTTTCTCGGCTGGCCTGGGAACGCCTTGGGATTCCCCCAGAGGAGCTGCTCCAAGTGGCTGGGGAGAGGGAAGTCTGGGCCTCCCTACTTAGGCTGCTACCCTCGCGACCTGATCCCGGATAAGGGAAAAAAACTGGATTACACTCGAACGCACCATATGTGATGTCACACTGGGCAGAGGGCTGTGGTGTCTTTAATAGCGGACAATTTAAAACTGGACGAATTTAGCAATCTATGTGAAGATTTGAGCTATTTGTCTTCATTTTGGGAAGCAGAAAATTGTTTGGGTGATGGAACAAGAAACAACAGGATCTAATTTAGGTCTGATGCTGTATCAGACTTCCTTCATGTCGAGCTGCTCATACCTGCGCACTGTGACAAGCCCAGAGCTCTGCCCGGTGTGACATCACAGATGGTGCGTTCGTGTGTAATGGGATTTCCCATGATTAAACACGGCTTGAAGTTCAAAATCACTTTTAAAGCAAAATTAAAGTGATTTATCATTTTGTTTGCAAAAACAAACATATTTAAATGATAAAATATATATATTTTGAGCAATTTTATGAATAGTAAAAAAATCATGTCACAATCCCTTTAAGATGGACGTTCACATGAAAATAACGTTATGTAGACACTGTATTGCACTAGCAATATACACAATAAGATTATATTTACATCCATTTCTAAATACATGTTTATTTCCAGCGAAATTAACTGACATATGTTACAATGCTCTCCACATCGAGAGGAGCCAGTTGAGGTGGCTCGGGCATCTGGTTAGGATGCCTCATGGACGCCTCCCTGGTGAGGTGTTCCAGGCATGTCCCACCGGGAGGAGACCCAGAGGAAGACCCAGGATACGCTGGAGGGACTATGTTTCTCGGCTGGCCTGGGAACGCCTTGGGATTCCCGCAGAGGAGCTGCTCCAAGTGGCTGGGGAGAGGGAAGTTTGGGCCTCCCTACTTAGGCTGCTACCCCCGCGACCCGACCCCGGATAAGCGGAAGAAAATGGATGGATGGATGGATGTTACAATGCTAATAAATATTTAATACTATTTCATCATAAATAGCATTATTATTAGTGGTATGAAAATAATTTATGCCAATTTTTTCCCTACACATGCAAATATTATGTAATATTAAATACATTATTACACAAACCTTGGTCAATATGTGTAGTTTATTTTTTTTTAGATACATGAAAAGATTTAATAATCGGGAAATATAAATAAACAAACAAACAAACAGAAATAAACATCTGATAGTGTGACAAGACTCTCAGTCCCTCGGTGCAACAGTAACTATTTAAACATTAAAACACTGAAACATATAATAATAAACATAAGCATAAAATAGTAAAACTGTAACACTGTCCTGAGTTTTTGCATAGTGGTAAATGAGTATGAAAATTTACACCAACTCTAAAACTAAAACACTAAACATTTAATGAACATAATACTGTCCTGAGTTTTTGCATACTAGTATAAAAAGTAAAAAAGTATAAAAAGTACAGTATAACTATAAAATAAACTAAAGGTTCTAGCATTGACATTTGCAAAGTGGCAAAGCAGCATATGAGTTAATGTACACAGTATATGCATGAGGTAGTAGTTCATGTTGTTATAGAGTGGCATATGTGGTAAGGCACATTGGGCATCCTTAAATAAGGCTAGTCAAAGAATACTGTATGTGTATCAGCAGTGGTGTAGATATAAAAGTAGTGTAAATGTAAACAGTAGTAATAAATGTAAATAGTATTAATAAATGTAAACATTGAATGTAAACAGTAGTATGTAAACAGAGAATGTAAACAGTAGTATGACTATAGGCAGTGATGTAATACAAACATTAGTGCAAATATGAGTAGTGCAAACAGAATGAGCACATGACCGAGAGTTTAGTGAATAACCCGTTTGATGACACAGAGTCCAGTGTTAAAATCTTTGTGTTTTTGGAGCTAATGCCCTTTAAAAAGGACTGCCTTGGTGAGCTTCTGTCTCATGTTGCCACTCTGTAAACGCAAATTATTACGTCTATTGGAGCATCCATAGGCTGCACAAAAGTCAGGCATCTTGTCAAAGAGTATTTCTGTAAAACACAAAGCAGTAATTAGTGTTGAACATACCAAACCGCTTGGAAATCATGTGCAGCTTTAGTTCAGTTAAAAACAAAGAGCTCCTAGTGATCTAAGAATGCTAGGGAAATATTTGGAATACTAGCTAGCCCTTAATCAAAGGCTCTTGTTAATAGTCTGCTAATAAATACAGTCATGATCAAGATAGTCATTTAGACAAAAGATTAGTTTGTTATAAAATAGTTATTGGTGTAATAAAAACAGAATTTAAATTCTAGATTCTCGATGAGTGTGACACCCAAAACACGAATAAAACCTTTTAAAAAAGACGAAACTGCTGTCTGATTACCAAAGAAATCATAGCCACGTTAATAACGTTTTTAAAAAAATAAACCGTTTGTAAATCCGTCAAGATTACAGCGAGTTAAGCGTATTTTTGTTTGTATAAATCCCTCACCTCCATACGGTTTCCACAGCTGCAGCTAATGTTGCTTTCTGTGGCAAGATGGCTGCCGCTTGACTACGCCGGTGACTCCGCCTCAGCTTATCTAGTGTATATTATATCTATGTTCAAAGCTATCCACAACCTTGCCCCTCCTTATCTATCTGACCTCCTACAAATCTCCATCCCATCACGCTCTCTCAGATCCTCCTCTTCACTACATCTCCATGTACCCTCTGCCCGCCTCTCCACCATGGGGAGCAGGGCCTTCACCTGCTCTGCCCCTCACCTCTGGAACGCTCTACCGCCAGACCTTCGAAACACCACCTCCCTTTCTCTATTCAAGACTGCTCTGAAAACACATCTCTTTAGACTTGCTTATCATTAACGTTACTAAATGTATTTTATATTCTTTTGTATTTTATATTCTTTATTTATTTTATATTTCAATTTGTTCCTGCCGATGTTTGAACTGTGTTAGTTTCTTGCTGTGAAGTGTCTTGGGTGTCCTGAAAGGCGCTTTTAAATAAAATAATAATTATTATTATTACAGTATTATTGTTTGTTTCAGTGTACTGAAAGAGGATTCTACTTAACATGAGTTGAATCATCGTGAGTCAACATGAGTTGATTGCATTTGTGGATTCCAGGGTATTTTCTGGATCAGGACAGTTCTTGTGTAGAGCAGTGTCCCTCTGGCTCTTATGCAAACCCTGCCACCCAGCTGTGTGAAGACTGCTCACCAAACTGTGATGACTGTGTGGACACCAGTGATAACTGCATCAGCTGCTCCAGAGGCAGCAATAAACTTTTCCTCCATCAAGGCCGGTGTTGGTCAAACTGTCCAGAGTAAGAAGATAGATTAACAAAAACTCTCTGTAAAAGAAACGTGGATGCATTTACTGTTTTCTCTTCTTTGAGAGCCTTCATTTTACTCCTGTTTCTACTTTCAGGGGTTTCTTTGAGACTCTGGAGGGCTCATGTGAAGCATGCGATAGCTCCTGTCAGACTTGTGATGACACCAGGTCTCAGTGTCTGTCCTGTGCTGATGGCTTCTACTTAGAGAGTGGTGTCTGTAGACTGAACTGTTCTCTGAGGACATACCCAGCAGATGATGGTACCTGCAGACACTGTCCTCCCCACTGTAATGTCTGCTCCGATGACAGGACCTGCTTCAGTGAGTCACCTGTTAAGATTTTAAGGAGAACATGGGCCAAAACGGTGTTCTAAAATGTGTTACACAGAATCTTGTTATCTACAATTTGTGTTTGAGTCTTTCCACCCCATCTATATGTCATTACAGAATGTGCGTTCCTCTATTTGATGCTGAATGGTGCATGTAGAGCGAGTTGTCCCATGGGCTATTATGAAGACATGGAGGAAGGGCGCTGTGGTCAGTGCCACCCCACCTGCGTCGGCTGCTTGGGGCCTCTGGCAGATGATTGTGAAACCTGCTCAACTTTCAGTCCCAAGCTTTATAAAGGCTCATGCCTCAGGGATTGTCCCATTGGTACTTACTATGAGACTGCAGCTATGGAGTGTCAAGGTGAGCCTCTAAGTTCAGTTCTTTCTTTTTTAATGCCTAATGTATAAATTCATACACTTACCGTAATCTATGTTACCTGCCTTTGAGTCTCCTCTCCCCTCCCCCTTCTGCGTAATGTCAGCGTCATTGTATGCTTGTGTGCAAGACTTTTTTTCATTATCACATTTTTTATCTGCATGCAGAAATCAAAAATATGTTAGGACATTTTTTGTCTCCAAACCCTATGTGTCATTTTTCACCACTTTTATTGTCTGTCAGACAGATCTCACTTGTAAATGAGTCTTCGAGGCTCAATGTGATTTGTCTGTTTAAATAAAGGTTGAATGAATGAAAACAAAGCAACACAGTGGTTAGAGCTGTCACCCATCAGCAAGAAGTTTTCTGAATTGCATCAAAGTTCATGCTCAGTAATCCTGGTTAAAAAATCCAACAATGTTCATCCTTCAGATGAAGGACAAAACATCTCTCAACAAAATAAAAAGAAACTGTCCAGAAGACCTGACTGAACTTTACTGAATTGCCTTTTGACCTTGGTCCTTGCTAGAGTTTGCATGTTTGCCTTGGTTACAGAGAAAATTCCTTTCAGCAGCTTATATACAGGATCTTCTTCAGTCATAATTCATTTCTCATCATGACCATAGGTGAAAGTTGGAATGTTGAAGCACTAGTAAATTTGATTCAGCTCCTTCTTTACCACAATGGACTAGAGTGATGTCCTCATTACTGTGGACAAAACCCCTGTCAGTTAATCCAGTTAATCAGGGTGTGTGTTGGATTCCTCCAAGGCTGCATGTTTTCACAGATTCTGTTCATAACCTGTATGGGCAGGATTTCTCAGTGCAGCCAGTCTGTAAGGATGTCCTGTTCAGTGGCCTCTGGATTATAGCTCTTCTATTTTTTGAATGATGTGGTCCTGTTGGCATTGTGGTACCATAATCTGTAGCTCTCACTAGAGCAATTTGTAGCCATATGTGAAGCGGCTGGAATGAGAATCAGCACCTCCAAATCTGATGTCCCAGTTGGAAATTGCTGGATTTCCATCATAGGGAAATTCAAAAGGTCCTCCAGGCATTAAATATCATACACAATATTATACAATATATGGCCACTGGTCTGGGTCTGCATTTTGTAAATTGCAAGAGTTTCAGAGAAACCAAGATATGTTCTAAACATGATATCCCAGTGGCTTTCAAACCCCAAAATACATTACGACAAGGACTAGTTCATTCATAAGCACCGGTTTCCTGGCACAAAACGAGTAATATTGTGTATGCTGTTAAGTTCCTGGAAGGCTGTGATCAGTTGTACATGGGGAAACTAAACAGCCACTGGCCAAAAGGATGGCCCAGTACAGAAGAGCAACATCATCAGGCCAAGACACTGTGGTCTACACTCATCTGCAAGCCAGTGGTCACTCTTTCAGGGATGTAAATGTTCAAATCCTTGATAGAGAGGAACATTGGTTTGAGAGAGGAGTGAAGGAAGCCATCTTTGTGAAGGGAACTTGTCCATTGTTAAACAGGCGCGGAGTCCTATGTGTCCAACTGTCCCCCTCTTATAATGCTGTTATTGCAAGCATCACTCTGCCCTCTGTGAATAGCAAGTGGCCATCTGGGCACTAACGACCAATTGTTAGACTAATGGTCCTCCTTTTGCATGTGAACAACTAGTTTTGGCTGTAACAAGCAAACTGGTTAATCTATTATGAGAAGATGCTGCTCCTCAGACTGAAGACAATTTTTGGAAGACAAAATGTTTCAACAAAGAAGAATCCATCTTGAGGACTTGACTCAACCTTGTTAGATTTATCTACCTGGATTGCCGAGCATGCATCAGTAAAAACAAAACATGTCAGTGGTGTTTGATTTCCTGCAGAGTGCCACCAGACTTGTCTGAGTTGCATTGGCCCTGATCCGAATCAGTGCACACATTGTGAGAAGGGGCTTGTGCTGGATCCAAACACATTACTGTGCGGCGTGATGGGTGACACAGCCTGCCCACTGAGAACCTTCTTACACGATGACCAGTTCACTTGTGTGAGCTGTCACCAGTACTGTCAGTCATGCAATGGACCAGACAACAATGACTGTCTGACCTGCACTATCCCCAGACACCTTCACAGTAAGTACATTTACGTATACAAAAATGAAACATGTGGTTATTTTAAGGACTGTTTTTAATCTCCAATTACAGTATATTGCTCATGTTAGTCCTTACCTTGAATTCAATTCAGTTTATTTATTTACTTTAGCACAAAATCACAACAGAAGTTGTCTCAGGGCACTGAACAGAAACATTCACATACACAAAAGCCAATTACCGTAGTAAAGTTCTAAGGAAGCCAGCAGACTCGCTGAATCTTCACTTCGTCACAGTCTCCCAGCCTGGGTAAGCACAAAGGCAACAGTGGAAAGAAAAATATCCCTTTTAAAAGGAAGAAGCCTCCAGCAGAACCAGGCTCAGGACAAGAGTCATCTGCTTTGACTAGTTGGGTTTGAGGACTGGAAGGAGAAACAAACAAACACAAAATGGCAGGTCCAGGTGTAGGTGCATGTGTAACTCCTATTGGAAGAAATGCAACAAAAAAAAAACATGTTAAGAATGGACATTATTACAAATACAAAACAAGTAGAGTAAGTAAAGACAGTAGCAGAGTGAAAAAATGTCAGATTGTCCTCCAGCAGTTTAAGCTAGTAGCAGCATAACTGAGGGACAGCTCAAGAAACCTGAAAGTTATGCACCATAACTCATGTTCCCTGAAGGAAGGGAACGAGGTGCAACATACTTGCTATGGGAATTGCGCCCCCGCGCGCGATTACCTGAAGGAATATACTCACGCCTTTACAGCAGGGACGTCACCGCCGCGCCGCTTAAGTACCCAGAGAGGGTACTTAAGCGGCTTGCGACCCTCCATCTTCCTCCAAAGTTGCACTTCACGAGCTTTCAGCATTGAAAAGGGCCAGCTATGTTGCACCTCGTTCCCTCCCTTCAGGGAACATGAGTTATGGTGCATAACTTTCAGTTCCCTTTCAGTTGGTCTCTCGGTGCAACATACTTGCTATGGGAATGTAATCCATTCACGCCCTTGAAATGCTCAGTGAAATGCATGCTAGAGTGAACGTCTACCCATGACCAGCAGGCATCCCAAGGCTGCTTTCTATTGAGTATTAGAAAGGACAGCCTGTGTGACGTCACCAGCAGTAACATCCAAACTGTAATGCTTTGCAAAAGTATTTAATGAGCTCCAATTCGCAGCAGCACAGATGTCTGCAACTGGTACACCCCTGAATAATGACCAGGAAGTAGCCAAGCCCCTAGTGGAGTGAGCATGCACTCCAGAGGGCACCTGTTGACCTTTGCTACTGTAGGCCCTTTTAATGGCCTTAGTCACCCAATGTGAGAGGCGTTGTTTTGATGGGGCTCTCCCGGTAGCAGGTGCTGCAAAGCAGATGAACAGTTGGTTTGTTTTCCTCCATTCGGCTGTTCTCTGCATATAGGTGCGTAAAGCCTTCACTGGGCAGAGAGCCTGTAGACTTTCCTGTTCCTGAGTGAGGACAAGGGCAGGTGGAAAATAGGAGAGATCAAAGTCTAGATTCCTATGGTTCAGAGTCAAGACCTTGGGAGTATATGCGGGATTAGTCCTTAGTGTGACCTTTGACCCATCAGGGACGAATCTGGTACACATTGGGTGTACAGATAATGCGTGGAGGTCACCCACGCGTTTCGCCGAGCAAAGTGCCAGGAGTAGAGCAGTCTTATAAGATCTATCTTAACCTCGCTCAATGGCTCGAATGGAGAGTTGCAGAGGGCCCCCAGGACCAGGCCAAGATCCCAACCAAGGGTCAGGGTCCTGCTGGATGGTTTAGTCCGAAGGACACCCTTCATAAATCTTATTATGATTGGATGTGCTCCAGGCGTCCTGTGTCCCAGCCTTCATGACAGGCTGAAATCGCTGATAGGAAAACTTTAATCGTTGAATAAGAACAACTTTTTTCTAGTAAGTCCTGAAGGAAGGTCAGGAGCTGAGCCAAGTTGCACGCATAAGAAATAATATTTCTTTCTGAGCACCAGGCTTCAAAAATATGCCACTTTTGTGCGTATAAAGACTGTGTTGATCCAGGGCATTCTGTATGGTCAATACCACATTTTCTGGCAAGCCTGACGCCATCAACCTGTTCTTTTCAGTCAACAAGCTGAGACTTTTGGCAGTTCCTGGCCTAGGTGGTTGTACTGCCCCTTCTGGTGACACAGAGGTTGTTAACCCCTGGGGGTCAACCAGTTTTGGAAGGAGGCCCCCTTGCTGATGTACTCCCCAGTTACCGTGCTCAGGGTTAATTGAAGGCTGGTGTAACCCGTCATCCTTATTAGACAGGTTCGGAGCATTAAGTCTATTTTCCTCCTCCAAGTCTGGAGTCCTACTGTGAGACTTTGAGTCACGTAAACGAGCAGATCTTCTAACTCCAATCCGTTTTCTGAGATGGTCTAGTCTACTGGTCCTTGGCTTTAATGGAGCAGTGGTACCAGATAAACCAACCGAGGCTTGTGTTTCACCCTCTGGGAGAGTTATCTTTTAAAGCAGATTTGAATCAGAACAGAATGGGAGGTGACGTGCTGTCTGATTGCTGCTTGGGCAGTGCATGTCCCTCGTTAATAACAAAGGAGCAACTGCACCGTGAGAGCGTGGGGGTGTTCCTTTTAGTTTGGCAGACTTTAGATTGTTTGGTGATAAAGAGCTCAGTTCTCCTCGAAAAGCAGGAAGAGAAAACCGATTCGGCTCTGACCTGTTTTCAACAACAGCAGGCTGAATACAGTCACTGTTGTGGAGGTGTGAAGTACGTGGCTGCCTGAGGGCGTCTGAAGCAGCCCCCCGTCGTCAGACTCTGTCAGCTTGCCTCTCTGAGGAGCGGACATGTCACATGTTCGTCTGGTTTGTGTATTGGCTGGTCCATCGTCCGCAATGAAATGAGGGCTTAAGCACGTGACCCTTCCCACCTGTCCTCCTGAGAGGTGTGGGGGGGAGGGTTTCACAGACGCCTCTGTGTCTGCTCGCAGCAGATGTATCAGAGACGCTCTGCTGGGGTTTATTGATTATGCTAATACCCTGTGGACTGTGAGGGAGAAGGGAAAATGGCCTTCTCCCTTTATGACGGCACGCAGGTCAGAGGGACCTGTTTTGCTGAAGATTGTGTGTTGTTATTGTTTTGTCTTTTGAGAGTCAATAAAACAGAGAAGAACTGTTTCATGAATTTTATTCGTGCTTACGTGGAATGACGTACATGATTTTATGTCACTCACAACAGAGAAAGCATGATTTGTGCATGCTGAAAAAACACCAGCTGTTTATACTGTTTTACAAGCAAAGTCTGGACATGAAGGGATCAAACCCGTTACCACGTGGGCTGGTGACCGTGTAAAATGGAAACGTGGACCTGGTTCATCAGGCACATTTTTGCTTGTTGTCACGATTCGCCAAGGAGTCTCTGTGTTTGGACGCCTGGCGGGAGACAAACCTGTTTTTGCTCCATGCGTGCTCGGTACGAGGTGGGCCCTGTGGAGGTCTTTGCCTGAGCTCTTCCTCGTATGCTGGCCGCTCTGCAGTGGGGCACGCATCGCCGAGTGGTGCAGAGACTGCGCAGACCTGCTACCAGCAGACTCCCTTGGGGGAGCGAAGCTTCTTCGGGGAATACCCACCCGGAGAGCTTCCGCCTGCCTGCGTCTTTGGTCCAGCTTGGTCTGGATTCGCTCCAAGGCTTTACCAAATAAACCCTCCGGCTCTATCGAGTGGTGGAGAAAAGGCACCTTTTGTCCCTCCGGGAGATCCGTCAATGCCATCAATAGGTGGCGGATCGCTATGACCACCTCCGCCATTCCCCTGCCCTGCGTGACAGCAGCTGTCCCCATCATAAGGAGCACAAAGTCTGTTGCCCTGCAGGCTTCATCCAGCAATTTGGCAGCAGCCTGCTTGTCTGATGTTGTTTGAAGCTGTTGCAACTTTTCCGCCAGGTAAGCCTGCATTAACGCGGACGCGTTCATGGCGCGTGCCGCTAGTCCCTGAGCCCTGTAGCATTTCTCAAGTAGAGACGCTGAGGCTCGACAAGCCTTGCTGGGAAGAGTTTGTTTTGTTCCAGATGATTTAGGAGCCAGGTGAGACGCTAGCGTGTCCTCAATCTGAGGCACGTTAGCTATTCCCACTTCATCCATCTCGTCCACGTCCAAGAACTATGAAAGGGGAAGAAGCAACGGGGCTCTTGGTTGAGTCCAGGTGCGAGATAGTTCTGTGAGGAAGTCAGGGAACACGGGCATCTTTTGCCTCGTGGCGGCCTGCTGCTTCGAGTAAAAATAGCTTCCTGCTAGCCTCGTGACCTGTTGGCGAGGCGGAGGTTCCGGCCATGGGATGTTCAGGGCGTCCGTTGCTCTGTGGCACAAGTCGAACAGAGCAAGGATGGAGAAGTCAGTTTCTGGGAGCACAGGTACCGGGGTCTGGGAGAGATCTTCACCCTGATTCTCCAGTTCCACGTCCGCCTCCTCCGCTGAAAATTTGCCCGAGGCTGAAATCGAGATCTCGTCCTCGTTCGTAAGCAGATTAGCGCATTAGCGCTCCCTAGCGGTCTGGCGCCCAGCTTTGTGTTTTTGCATGAAGCATTCCCAGGCAGACTGGACAGGCCTCGTGGGTGTCCATTACTGCAAGGGAGAAGCCACAGCCGCTGGGACAGGCACGCAAAGTTGGGCTCGCCGTCCCGTTGGTTTTCTTTGGAAGTCTCGCCTTTCGCTTTCCTTTCTCCGGTGGCATGTCTGAGATGAGGCGAGCGAGTCCTTCCAAAATCTTTTCCCTTTTCTTGTTAAATGTCTCCTCCACTGCGTCGCTATCGCTGGCTAGCTCGCTAGGAGTTAGCGAGGTAGCTTTTTTCTTGTGGTGTAGTTAGCGCCGTCGAGCGAAGCAACCTGTAGAGAGAGGATAAAAGGCTTTGGGGTTAAGAGAAAATGTGCTGGACCAGCTTTTGCTAGCCCAGCAGTACGCAGGAATGATTCTCTGTGCGCTCTGTGCAGGGAGCAAGCTCACCTCAGGTTGAGCGATGAAGCCACAGAGAAGTCCCGCGAAAAGGTAGTTCAGGTTTAAGCGAGGTGAAGGGCAAAAAAGAGGAAGATGGAGGGGCGCAAGCCGCTTAAGTACCCAGAGGGCTGGGCCTCTGGCGCGGCGGTGACGCCCCTGCCTTAAAGGCGTGAGTATATTCCTTCAGGTAATCTCGCGGGGGCGCAATTCCCATAGCAAGTATGTGGCACCGAGAGACCAACTGAAAGGGAACCAAGTCAACCCTAACTATAGGGTTTATAAAAAAGAAAGACTTAAGCCCATTCTTAAAAGTAGACAATGTGTCAGCCTCATGGACAGAAACTGGAAGTTGAAGAGAGAGGAGAACTCAAAGCTCTGCCTTCCATTCTGCTTTTGGAAATTCTGAACCTCAAGTAAACTTGCAGTCTGAGAGTGAAGTGCTCTGTTAGGAAAATATGGAACAATAAAATCAGTAATATAAGATGGAGCTAGATTGTTGAGGGCTTTGTATGAATAAACATTTGAGTCATTCATTTTAATTAATTCAGTTCAGTTTATTTACTGTATATAGTGTAAAGTCACAACAGAAGTCATCTCAGGACACTGAACAGAAACATTCACATACATTATAAATGCCAATTAGTAAAAGTTATATAAGGAAGGAAAGAAGGATTTTAGTGTTCATGTATTTTTTTCTGTAAAAAAAAGGTCTTGTTGAAATGTAAGAACATTTTTTTTACAACTGTGTGGTCGAAATGTAAGAACATTTTTTTACAACTGTGTGGTTTAAAAAAAAAAGGTTTATTTAATATTATAGTATTCTCACAGTGCCTTTAAGTAAAGTACATACAAGGGGAAATACATAAAAATGCACATGATCTTTAATCCCTTTATTTTATTATTCAAGAAAAAGTAGAACTAAAAGCCACAGTAAGCCAAAATTCAGAACTAGTGAGTGAATTGTTAAGAATAAATCTAGTAGTTTGATCACCTTTTTGTATATATTTTAGGCCCATTTTCTGTTACAACACTACCATTGACCACCTTAATTTTTTTTATAACATTTGGTTCCCTTATCAGTCAGTCACTCGGTGCAACACTATTGCTATGGGAATTGTGCCCCCGCGCGATTACCTGAAGGAATACACTCACGCCTTTATGGCAGTGGGCGTCAGCGTCACCCCAGAGGCCCCGCCCTCTGGGTACTTAAGACGCTAGCGCCCATCCAAACGGTCTCTTTTTGCCCTTCACCTCGCTTAAACCTGAACTTTGTGGGACTTCTCTGTAGACACATCGCTCGTTAGAGGTGAGCTCGCTCTCTACGCTGAGCGTACAGAGAAATTTCTTGCGTATTGCTGGGCTGGTGAAAGCTAGTCCAGCGTTTTTTCTTTTAACCTCGAAGCTTCTCTCTTCGCAGCTGCTTCGCTCGACGGCGCTGACTGCGTCACACCGCTACCCTGCTAACGAGTAGCAGGCTAGCCAGCGAAAGCGACGCGACAAAGGAGACGTCTTCGGACAACGTTAGTACTGCTAACAAGCTCGACTCTTCTCAGCCATGGCTCCTGAGAAGGAAAAGCGAACACTCAAAATTCTAAGAAGACCGGCAGGCCAGTGAGCCCCAGCTCCCGTTCCATTTCTTTTTCTGCTGTTTCGCCGCTCGGTTAGCGGACGTTAACCGCACCACACGCTACCTGCTAAGCTAACAGGGCTAACAGGCTAGCAGCCGCGAGCAGCTCAGCGAGAGGACTTCTTCGGACGAAGAACTCCAGCAGGCCAGCGAGCTCCGGCTCCCGAATCTGCTCCAGCAGATGTGGCTACCCCCTTTCAGCAATGGACGCCCACGATGCCTGTCCGGTTTGCTCAGGGATGCTACACGCGATGACACTCAACGCTTTTCTCGCGGATGACCCTGGAGAAAGGCAAGTGGAAATCGAGTAACCCCGCCGCTAACTGGCTAGCTCCCATGGTTAGCCCGGCTAACCGAGAGCTCCCATGAAAGCGTGGGACGGATGATTAGCGTTGCTAACACGATTAGCGCGGTTACGAGCAGACAACGAAGGACTCCATTGTGAGGTATGTGAAAATGATTGGTCTTGCTTGCTAGCTAACCTTCTCATGTTTTGTATGTTACGCTATCCTATGTGGCCGAATCGACGATAGAGTTCATTGCATAGTTGCTAACTAAGTTTGTTTACCGATGCTGCGTTGCTCGATGGCACGTTTAGCACTGCGAGTGGGCTCACAAGTACCTCCACGTTTAGCCCCTGCTAACAAGGAGGCTCTCTGACCAGCACAGTCCAGGAGGAGGAATTTCAGCTTACCTGTTCAGTTACGCTGACTGGTAGTTTTCCCATGCCCACGACGAGAACATTGTGACGCTGAGAGCTTATCCACCTATGAGGCTAGGATGACTCTCAGACGTTAACCATGTCAGGGCCCGAGGGACCCTGGTGGAGTGGACAAGGACGAGCAGAGCTCCCCGGTGTCTACGAAACCATCGTGGAAGGAACAAAGATGTTTGTTAGAACACAAAGCACGTTCCCTTGCTTGTGCGATAAAAACAAAATGTTGTTTTGGAGCACTATTAAAACCACATAGTATTTTAGCGTCTCTTTACAGAAGTCACAGGTCACCCCAGTACTTCTCCTGCGGTGCAGAGAGAAAGCAGAGGCCTGCATGACCCTGAGATGCCCCTGCACCATTACAGGCACTTTCTCTCACAGAGGGAGAGAAAACGCCGAACTTTTACCATCAGTACCTGTGTTAGAGGAGCACAGACTGTCTGGTTCAGAACGTTTATACACACAAGAACACTCAGACGCTTGTGTAATAAAGAGAAATTGCAGTCCACACACGACAATAAAGTCTCAGACTACTGAGTACTTCTTGGTTCCAAAATGGGAACAGGGCTTGAGGCCCATCTTGGATCTCCAGGGTCTGAACAGAAGAAGAAAAACGTACAAATCTAGGATGTTGACACTCAGATGAGCCATATCTGCTCGGTTCAACCGAGAGATTACTTCTGCATGGTGGATCTGAAAGACGCTTTCCTCCATGTGAACATCCTGCCCTGCCACAGAAAATATTTCAGTTCTGCCTTCAGGGGCTCCGTGTCCGAGTATTTTGGCAGTACCTTTTGACCTGAAAACCTTATCCCGGGCATTCATGAAATGCCTGGACGCGGCCCTGACCCCGCTGAGGGATCAAAAGGTCAGAGTTCTGAATTATTTAGACAATCTGCCCATTCCTGGACACAACAGAGTCCAGGCACCGCAACACCCAGAGAGGGTGAAGTCTCACCCGGAAGCTCTAAGTTTCATGATAAACCTGGCAAGAAGCAACCTGTTCCCATCCCAGAGTACCGTAGTTCTGGGAGTACAGCTCAACTCCACACTGTACAGGGCAAGGCTCTCAGAGGCATGGGTTTCAGACCTCCACCTCTGCCTAGCACATTTCAGCTAGGCCAGAGAGTGCCTCTCAAGCTGTGCCAGCGTCTCTCGGACCGGTTGGCAACAGCTATTGTCTGTGTGCCCCAGGCCTTATTAAGAATACGCCCTCTGCAGATATGGATCAACAAACAAATGTATCCTACAGAAAAGCAATCTGAAACATCCCAGACTACCATATTTTTGGGAGTACGGGTCGACACCATTTCGTTCAGAGCACGAGTTTCAGTGGAGCGTATTTCTTCAATACGCCTCTGTCTGGCACGCTTTCAACTGGGCCAGAGAGTGTCCCTCAAGCTCTGCCAGCGCATTTTGGACCTACTGGCAGCAGCCATTCCCTGCGTGCCACAGGCACTATTAAAAATGCGTGCTCAGCAAATATGGCTAAACAAACAAACACATCCTGCCCCCCTCAGGCAAGCAGGGAGGATTCTGATCAGCTCAGAGTGTCTGACCGCCTCAAAGGGAGGATGGGAAGCAGTTTGCAGAAACCAGAACGCCTAAGGCCTCTGGAAACAACAGGAAGCAAGATTACACATCAACTTCCTGGAATTAAAGGCTGTTTACTTGTCAATGAAACACTTTTCAAAAAAAAAAAAAGGGGGCTGATTGCAGGATAGCATGTCCTGGTAAAATCAGACAACAGGACAACAGTGTCCTACATCGGAAGGAAGAGGGGGACAAGGTCCCGACCCCTCCTCGGTCTGACATACAAGCTGCTCACGTGATGCGGCCCCAGAATAATGTCCCTGAGGGTGACATACATCCCAGGCGAGACAAACCACGGGGCAGACGCCCTTGAAAGAGGACCGCTGTTAGCCTCAGAATGGAAGCTGAACCCACGGGTCGTGGACCAGATCTGGTCACGAAACAGGTGGGTATCCGTCGATCTGTTCGCCTGCAAAACCAACACGCACTGCGCCCTGTACTTCTCTCTGAAGGAAACAGACACACCGCTGGGAGCAGATGCCTTGGCCCACAGCTGGCCAGTAGGGACACTATATTACGTGTTTCCCCTGTCCCTCTGATTCAGGTGACGTTGGAACGTGTACGCAAGGGAGCTCTTTCCCTGATATTAATAGCCCCCAGATGGCCACGGAAACTGTGGTTTCCAGAGATAATCTCACTGTTGTCAGAAACACCGTGGCAGCTGCCCCTCCACAGGGACCTGTTGACTCAGGTACACGGGCAGTTCTTTCACCCATGTACAGAACTGTGGCAGCTCTCAGCCTGGCCGTTGAGAGGAACAGGCTGATGGCCTTCCCAGCAATATCGATACAAGGAGCCAGAGCACAGTCAACTCAGACTCTCTACGCTCATAAATGGCGTGTTTTTGAGGATTGGTGTCTGCAGAGGAATATTATTTCATATTCCTGTGATCTGGTCCAACTCCTCACCTTTTTACAAGACTTGCTGGAGGAAGGTTGTTCATTTTCCACCATTTAAGGTGTTTTTGTCAGCCATCTCGGCATGCCACGAAGGTTGGAGGGGTAAAACACCCGGTGCTCACCCTCTCATGATACGTTTCATGAAGGACGTACTGAGGAAAAGACCCCCAGCAGGACTTTGGCCCCTGATTAGGGTCTACAGTTAGTCTTGGATGCTCTGTGTGAGCCTCCATTTGAGCCTACTAGCAGCATTAAGATAGATTTGCTATCTTATAAAACTGCCTTGCTCTTAGCTCTTTGCTCAGCTAAACGTGTGTGTGATCTCCAGGCTTTATCTGTACACCCAATTTGTACTAGGTTTTCCCTTAACAGGTCAAAGGTCACCTTGCGTCCAAACCACGCATACGTGCCAAAGGTTCCAACTCTAAATCCCAGAAGTCTGGATTTTGGTCTCTCAATGTTTCCTCCCCACCCTGTCCTCACTGAAGGACAGAGGAGGTTGAATGCACTCTGCCCTGTCAGGGCCCTAAGTGCTTACATTGAAAGAACTGTCAGTTGGAGAAAATCAAACCAGTTCTTCGTATGTTTGCCAATCCAGCTGCTGGCAGAGCCCTTTCAAAGCAGCGCCTCTCACACTAGGTGACCGAGGCCTTAAAGAGGATATACAGCGGCAAAGGTCAACAGGTGCCCTCTGGGGTACACGCCCATTCCACTCGAGGCCTAGCTGCTTCGTGGTCTCTTTTTAAGGGCGTACCAGTTGCAGACATCTGTGCTACTGCAAACTAGAGTTCAACGAACACGTTTGTAAAGCATTACAGTTTGGATGTCACTGCATGTGACGTCACTCAGGCTGTACTCTCTAACTCACAGTAGAGAACAGCCAAAACGCCTGATGAATAAGGCTGAAGTTCTCACAAGCATGCATTTTACTGAGCATTTCAAGGGTTTGAATGAATTACGTTCCCATAGCAATAGTGTTGCACCGAGTGACTGACTGATAAGAGAACTGAAAGTTATGCACCACAACTAATGTTCCCCGAACGAAGGGAACGAGGTGCAACACAGTTGGCCCTTTTCAATGCCAAAGCTCGGTGAAGTACACTTGGAGACCGTTTGGATGGGCGCTAGCGTCTTAAGTACCCAGAGGGCGGGGCCTCTGGGGTGACGCTGACGCCCACTGCCATAAAGGTGTGAGTGTATTCCTTCAGGTAATGGTGCGGGGGCGCAATTCCCATAGCAATAGTGTTGCACCTCGTTCCCCTCCTTCAGGGAACATGAGTTATGGTGCATAACTTTCAGTTTTCAATTTTCTACTGTGACCTAATTTGTGCTTAGCTGCAGTTGTTGAACAGATGACATCACATTTGGCTCTAGATTACTGTACTTTACAGGAGAGTTTATGGTCAACTGTGTAACTGCAAGGTGCCCATGTGTTGTTACAAAACAAACCCCAACCATTACTCCTCCACTACTGTGCCTCGCAGTTAAAGCTGCACTCTGTAGTTTTTGTAGAACGCAGCACTTACGAAAATTTTCAACAGAGAAATCATTCTTGTCCCTCCCCACTCAGAGCCATATATGGCTCTGCTCCCCCTTGCTCTCGCTGCAGCTTCTGAATGTTCCACCTCCACTACATGCCCTGTCTCAGCCACTGCGAAGTTCTGTGATTATATGTTAATAAAACGTTCTAAAAAATAAAATAAAAACATGGAGCGCTGGTCCAGCACACCAGAACACCAGGAAATCTGCTGAGCCTTGCGCAGCCACGTTGAACCCGAGTTTAATTCACTCGTGACAAATTCATCCATTTCCTCATTTCAGTCAGTGGAGGAGGAAGCGATCACTTGACTTTTGGCAAAAAACAAACAAAAGAAAAGTCTAGATCAGGGATGAAGAAGGGGAATTTAATACATTTGTGTCACATACAAAACAGTTTTGCATCGCTTTGCAATTATTTCAACGAGAACCTATGCAGCCGCGGGGGCTGGGACAGGGGGTGGGGGGTGCATGGGTTAGGAGCGTGAGAAGTGAGAAGCTCTGTTTTTATTGGCTGGTTAAAAACTCTGTTTTTATTGGCTGGTTAACGGCGGGTCACTGTGGCTTTTTAGAAATGCTTATTTACCACCTGGAGAAGCAAGGGGACTATAGTTTTTTCAGAGATTACTTTGTCTAACATCAGTCTGTCAGGAGATAGTGACGGAGTGAAGAAATATATTAAAAAATATATTTTTAGAAAACTTACAGACTGCACAACAGAAACTGCAGACTGCAGCTTTAATGTGGAAGTTGTGCTGATATGTTGTGCTTGGTTTTCACTAAACATAAGGGTGTTACGACCCATAAAGGCCAAAACATACAAAGTGGACACTGGACACAGAAAAATAATTAAAACAAAATTTATTAAACTAAAAATAAAACACTCCAGGCTGGCATGGTCCTCTTAGGCTTCTCCCACCAGGACTGGAGCGTCCTCGTCTGGCTCAGCATCCAAAGGAAAAACTAAATAATGAAAAGTTCAAAGAAATGGTGAACTGGCGAGTCTGGCCAAAAAGAATAAAATGCCACCCAGGCAAACCCAACCCTGTACAGGGCCGTCATGTCTCCCCAGGTGACGATCTACCTTACAAATACGAAAACTGGACTACCAGCACTCACACAGTCAAATGTACAAATAAAAGAAAAAGGAAAAAGGTAACAGACCCTCACTGTTAACCCCAGCTGTCCCCCTCTTGGACAGCTGCCCAAACACTACCCTCAGTGTCTCCAATTTTAACTCAAACAGGCCTTAGTGGCACAGGCCCACACCTCTAAGTCTAGGCCAAAGTTTCAACTAGCACCTAAGGTGCTTCATTCTACAAATAACTCTAACAATCAGAGACGTTTTTAAGAGCTTAAACATCTCAACTACTACTCCCCCTGGAGCAAACTCACAAACAAATGGAGAAGGTGGAGCTCTCCCCAATGTCTGTATACCACATAGCACCAAGGTTGTCACTCAACACTCAGTTTTATCTTAAGTTTATCTTTAGCTGGTTGATTCTAACAAACTTTAGCTGACATCTGGTGTCTTTCCACACCAGCCTCTACTTGATTAACAAACCTTGTTAGTATCAAGCCTCGGTCACACACAACTCTAGCAAACACTAGAGCTGTAACATATGCTATTTAGCTTGCACCAGTCATCCAGAGCCTTAGCTCAACACAAACTCCACATGAGAGTTCACATGGTGATCAAAGTGGGTGGAGGACACTCATGAACACACACATGCAGCACCACAGCTACCTTAATCAACTTGCTTTTACTGTACCTTTAAAAGGATCTCAAGTTGTTCCAACAAGCCCCTGCTTGCGTCCACGAACCTCAGCTGGCAATCTCAAAACCTCCACACTTGCTTCCACAAGTCTCACTTGCTCCTAACAAGGCTCCACTTGCTCCCAGCAAGGCTCCACACACATGCTCTGAGTTGAATAAGAGTCCTCACCTCTTAGCTTGACTAGAGGTCACACGAGCTCCTAACAGAGCTCCAACACAACTCCCTTCTTAGGAGTACTCACCACATAACCAAGGTGGACGGAGAACATCCCTGGTCCCTCAATCTGTTTCACAGATAACTCCAGAGAAGCTCAGCTCAGCTTCTCCCTTTCATGCAGCAAACCCTTGTTTCATGCATCAAAACCTCAGTTTGTTCAGACAAACCTCCGTGCTCTTCAGTGCTTAGCCTCAGACTTTTAAAAGGCAGAGAAACAACAGGTGTTTCAGCAGAGCCAATCAAGCCTGATTAGGCTGAGTTAAAAAAGTGTTTCTCAGCAGGCTTCTGGTCTTTCAGCAGACTTGCAGCCAACACAAACACAACAATGATGTTTATAAAAACTCTCACCCCTCAGGGTACATAACAAAGGGTGTGTGTGTATTGTGGCCAGGTATCTCCACTTTGGTTTTGTTTGCACAAAGGACATTTAGAAAGCTGGTGTTTTGTTAGCTACAAGTCTAAGAGGTGGTGACACCTTTTATTTAGAAAAAAAACTATGGTTTAAAGTGTCAATGGTTAACTAAATAAATTAAATGTAAACTGAACAACTCAAGAACTGATAAAGAGGCAAGAACAAAAAAGTATTGAATCAAACAAACATGAGCTTAAAATGGTATTTAATGTATTTATCTCCCAGACAGCTCTTGTGTGAGTGAATGTCCTGCTGGTACGTACCCCACCAGGCAGGAAGCTGATGGGCAGCAACTGGGGTTCTGTTTGCCTTGTGACCATGTCTGTTCCACTTGCACTGGGCCATCACCTCGAGACTGCCTGACGTGTTCTCCAGGATACCTGCGACTCCTTCAGCTCTGTGTCATCCACTGTCCCACAGGGTACAAAACTGTCAATTCTATTCACTTCAATTTATTTATATTGCACCAATTCACAATAAATGTTGTACAAAACATTCACATTTAAAATGCATTAGTGAATGTTTTGTAAGGAAGTCAGCAGATTGTGTTAAATCTCTACTTCATGGCAACCTGAGAAAGCATACAGATAAACGTGGAAAGGGAAAACCACAATTGACAGGAATAAACCTTCAGCAGAACAGGGCTCAGGATAGACAGCCATCTGTTTCGACTGGCTGGGGAAAGACGACACAGGAAACCAGTACAGATGCAAAATGGCTGGTCCAGGTGTATTGTCTATAGCGAGAAAGACAAAGAAACGCATGTTAATAATGGAAATAATTCCAAATACAAACAAGAACATTAGAGTGAGAAAGATAGCAGCAGCATGAGGAAATGTCAGTTTCTCCACCAGCAATCTAAGCCTATAGCAGCATAACTATAGGATAGCTTAGGAAACCCAAGCTAACCTGAATTATTATGAAAAATGGAAGCTCTTAAGCCCAGTCCTAAAAGTAGGCAAGCCATCATTCATTCATTCAACCTTTATTTAGACAGGTTAATCCCATTGAGCCTTGAGGACTCATTTACAAGAGAGACCTGGTTTCTACAAAGAATGATGACAACAATGGACAACAGCGACAACAATAGACAATCATAAAAGAGGCATACATGTTTTGTTTTTAAACGTTAAAATAAGATGTCAAAAAGGAAGCAAAAACAGCTTGATTATAAGGCAAATTTAGAAAAATAAAAACAGCAACATGTCTGCAATAGTTCTTGTCAGGAGTCCAACAGATTCTTAAAGCCATTTAGAGAGGTCAAGGTTGAGAGCTTCAGATCTTTTTGTAAGATATTCCAGGAAACGGGAGCGGAGTAGGAGAAGGCCCTTTTGCCAAGTTCAGTTCTTGCCGAGGGAACACTGCAGGTAATCATGTAGCTGCACTCACGCAGAGACATGTACTGTAGGAGGAGATGTAGGAAGGCAGCAGACCAAGAAGTGATTTAAAGATGAAAATCAGCCTCACAGACAGAGACTGGAAGTTGGTTCCACAAAGAGGGAGTTTGATAACTGAAAGCTCTGTCTTCCATTCAACTTACGGAAACACAAGTAAACCTGCAGTCTACGAGTGAAGTGCTCTGAGTGCTCATGGATCAGCTTCCATTTTGTATAAGCTTCACCCTTTAAGGCTTTCGCTAGTGGGTATATCCCTCCGAGTTCAGCGCACACTGAAAACTTTAGTCCATGCCCACCTGCTGTGGGTGGGCCCCACTGGTCGTATAAATTACGGCAAGACCGGACAATCAGCTCCCAATTTCATTCATCCAGCAAGCACTGAAGAAGACGATGTCCAGCACCAACACCATCCGAGTATGCCCGTCCTGCCAGGTCGGCTACATTTTGAGCTTTGACCAGCATGACATCTGTGAAAGATTCCTGGGTCCCTGCCATGCTAAGCTCGCAAGCACCTGCCGCCCCTGTGAACTCCCTCCCGGGGAGAAGCAGAGACGTGCAGCCTTGTTAAAGGCTATCAAAGACGACGAGTTTCACGTGGTGGATCGATACTCGCTGGACGACGCGATCGCCTTTTTTAATGAGCCGGGTGAATCGGATAGTTCAGCCGGCAAAGGTGATAATGGCAGCAGCCCTGCTGCCTCTACCTCCTGGAGAGCGTGGTGACGGAAGAGGGGCAGCCAAGCGGAAGCTTGACGCCTTTTGCTCTTCCCAGGTCAGCAACCACCTCGCTCCCGACCATTGGTGCCCTCCTCCTGGAATTGCCCGCCATTATCCAGGAGGCTTAGGATACGAAGGGCCTTTCTGTCCCTCCCCTTCCACCACCCGGATCGGATGATCTGGCGGGAAGGTTTGGTTACACCGCGGCCCGCCGCCCTGAACCCATCTGGCTTCGTTTTCCAGCTGTGACATTACACTGGAACGAGGCTACAATTGGGCCCGGCAAATTAAAAGCTCCTGTCTCCACCTTCGCCCCCTTCACCAGAGTGGAGGGGTTTACCGAGCGGAGGTTTCCCTTGGTTCCCCTTGGTTCCCTCCCTGGAGCCAAGCCTTGCGGAGGTGTTTGGGACAAAAGCTCCCAGGATGGACGAGCAACTAGTCCCTCCAGGGAAGCATGATCAAATGACCATTCAGCTCTCAAACAGAGCTCACCAATGCTCATTTCAGGCAGCGACGGCAAACAACAACATCGCCCTGCTGGCCTTCAGCATCTTGAAGAGGCTGGAGGAAGCAGACCTGCCGGAGGAGACAAAGAGCTCTCTGTGCAAGGCCGCCGACGTGATTTTGAACCTCTGCGCCACGGCCATGGTCTGCCTTTCCCGCACCGCCACTTGGATGACAATGATCCAGAGGACCACCTGACTCCGCCTCGCTCTATCCATGCCTGAGAGGCTGCAGAAAGACATGCTGGAAGGCCCGATCACGTCAGATGCGCAGTTTGGGGCAAATTTCAAGAACCTGCTTGAAAAATCGCAGAGGAGCGAGGAGGTCTCAGAGACGGTTCGCCACCTGATGACATCACAGTCCTCCTCCCGCCGTCCCACCGGTTGGAGGGACCGCCATGGCCAGCGACAACAGCAGAGGTGCTCCACAGTTGCAGCCCCCCGCTTTGCTCCTCTGCCACCCCCCCTCCCCCAGCAAAGAACAGCCAAACCCGGCGCGTCAGCCAGCTGCGTCTCAGCGTTTCTCCAGAGGCTGTCAGTAGGCGCAGCCCTAGAACAGCCAGCATCAGGATCCACGGAGGAGGCAGCCCAAGAAATGACTCCTTGGGGGGAAGTATGTTTTCCAGATGTACGTTTTGAACTAGAACAAAAACATCTCTCAGAGAGTAAACCCTCATCTGCTTCCAGCCTGCCTGTCAGATCAGCTGATCTTACAGCGGCCTCTGCATCACACATTTCCCACACAAAACGAGTCGGCCTCCTCTAAACAGCTGTTTAAGAGGTACTGCAGCTCGAAAAATGTCACTCAACACGTTCTTGTCATATCAGCTAAAACTGATGCTGCTCAGTAGATTGAGTCTGGGAAAACCCCTCGCTCTCTGCCAAAGCCGGTGTTCAGTGGTGGGCACAGACCGCTAGAGAGCGCTAAAGCGCTAATCCGCTTACAGTGGACCTAAACTTTTTGTCAGCGTTTTTGTGGTTTGACTAACTTTTATAATTCATAAGCGGATTTGTGCTATTTTTATTTAAAATGCAGTACCGCTAATAACTAATTATCTATCAGTAAAAACCAATAAACTTATTTACAAGCTCTTATGCTGGCTCCGTAGCTGCTTGTTTTACCTTTTTCCCCTCCCTCACCGTAAAGAGCAGAGAGGAGGGAGGGTTGGAGGGGGAGGGAGCAGAGCGGAGAACAGACTCGGATCTACCATGTGCCTGGGGATCCCATTTCAGCAGGGGCCCCGGCCCCGCCCCGGCCAGTCACCTACATCCCTAACATTGATCCTGCTTGTTAATGTACATTTAACATAAAAATAATTATAGTTACGATGAAAACGATCATTAAATACGCAATACAAAAACCGGTCGATTTCTTTATCCCCCTACTAAAAATGGACTATTCCATCTTGACATCTTCCGGGTCAGAGGTGAACTCGGAGGCTAATTCTGTGGCTAGCTGATTGTGCTGGGTTTCTTGGATAAATCCGCAGAGAACCCCGCTGTTTCAAGCCAAATTAACGCGGCCGGAGGATTTTATTGTGTGTTTTGTGTCGACCACTCGACGGTGAGTCGTTAGTTTTATGTATTTTAGTTACTTTTCATTAAATCTGTTGACTACCTATAGAATGTTGACATCTTCCGGGTCAGAGGTGAACTGGACGCTAACTCTGTGTCTAGCTGGTTGGATGTGCTGGGTTACTAATGGATAAATCCGCAGAGAACCCCGCTGTTTCCCCGCTGCACGTTTTGATGATCCAAACAGACCTGCTAGCACCAGACTCACCTCATCACCAGATGAAGAGCATCTCAGGGTGTCCGCAGCAGAAGTGAGAGGCAGTCTCAGAAAGATTAATCCTCATAAAGCAACCGGACCAGACAACATCCCAGGGAAAGTTCTGAAGGAATGTGCGGACCAGCTCTGTGAGGTGCTGGCTGACATCTTCACCACCTCACTTGCACTGGAGTCAGTTCCCACCTGCCTGAAGACCGCGACCATCATCCCAGTCCCAAAGAGCTCCACAGTGACTGGTCTGAATGACTATAGACCGGTGGCCCTCACCCCGATAGTCGCTAAATGTTTTGAGAAACTGGTCATGTCCCACATCAAGGCAACCGTCAACATCAATGAGGACCCTCATCAATACGCATACCGTGAGAACCGATCAACAGAGGACGCCATTTCTTCCGTGGTCCACACTGCTCTCACCCACCTGGATCAGAAAGACTCATACGTGCGTCTGCTCTTTGTGGACTTCACATCTGCCTTCAACACCATGATCCCCCAAACTCTGATAGACAAACTATCTACACTTGGACTAAGCCCCTCTATTTGTAACTGGATACTAGACTTCTTAACAGACAGACCACAGTCCGTGAAGATCCACAACTTCTCCTCCTCCACCATAACCCTCAGCACTGGCTCTCCTCAGGGATGTGTGCTGAGCCCCCTTCTGTTCACTCTGCTCACATATGATTGTACAGCCACACTTCCAGGCTGTCATATTGTTAAGTTTGCAGATGATACAGCGGTGGTGGGATGCATCACAAACAATGATGAGTCCAGCTACAGACAGGAGGTGGAACACCTGGAGAGCTGGTGCAAAGAGAACAATCTTCACATGAATGTGAAGAAGACAAAGGAGATGATTGTGGACTTCAGAAGGAACAAACACACCCATGCCCCACTGAAAATAGGTGGGTCTGCAGTGGAAGTGGTCTCCAGCTACAAATACTTGGGTGTACACATGAATGATAACCTCAGCTGGAGCAACAACACCACCAGCCTGATCAAGAAAGGTCATCAGAGACTCTACTTCCTCAGACGGCTGAGACGAGCCGGTCTGAGCAGCCCAGTTCTCACCTCGTTCTACAGGTGTGCAGTGGAGAGCATCCTGTGCTCCAGCATCAACGTGTGGCATGGAGGCTGCACAGTTGAAGAGAGGAAAGCTCTGCAGAGAGTGGTGAAGGCTGCACAGAAGTCTGTTGGAGTCAGTCTCCCCACCATCACAGACATTTACACCTCTAGATGCAGGAAAAGAGCCACCTGTATCATGAAAGACCTCACTCATCCAGCACACTCACTCTTTGCCCCACTCCCCTCAGGACGGAGGTTGAGGAGCATCAAGTGTAGAACCACTAGACTGAGGAACAGCTTCTACCCTGAGGCTGTTAGACTCATGAATAAATAAAAATAAAATTAAAATAAACACTGCAAAATATCACATCATGGTGATGCTGATATGTTTTCTTGTTGCTGTGTTCATCTGTGTTCATCTGTGACCATCTGCTCATACAAACTCATGTTCGTGCTGCTGTTTATTCCCACTATATTAGGCTTAGTGTATTACTAGTTGATGTTTTTCTTAGTTAGTTCTCGATGTTATTACTGTTTTTCTCTTTCATTTGTTGTTGGATGTAACTGGGACCTCGTGTACATAATCTCGTTTTCATCTCATGTACCACATGCGGTGCAAATGACAATAAAGACTCTCTGACTCTGACTCTGTTTCAAGCCAAATTAACGCGGCCGGAGGATTTTATTGTGTGCTTTGTGTCGACCACTCGATGGTGAGTCGTTAGTTTTATGTATTTGGGTTACTTTTATGTATAAATGCGGTGGCGACACACCCGTGTATTTGAGATTTAAAAGTGGTTTTAGGGATTAAAAGATCATTCTCTTTTTTGTTAATTTTGTGGCCGAATAGAATATATGTACGTAAAGTATTAAATAAATCCTTTGATTTTTGTAATTTCATCCTTTTAGGATCATTTTAGTTACTTTTCAGTTGGCAGTGTAGTGCAAATATTGCATAACGCTGCCGGCTACCAATTGTCGAATATAAATAGCGGATTAGATTAGCTTCCCCTAATTTTCATAAGACATTTGTGCTTTTGAAATTGTGGACCTAAAAAAATTAATAAGCGTTTTAGAAATTGTGGAACTAATTTTTTGATTAGCGTTACCCACCACTGCCGGTGTTAATTCCTACTGCTCTTGCTCGTTCACCGCACAGCAGGAGAAAACGTGTCACACCACAACAACAGCTGCAGCCTCCTCTGAAGCGGCGTCTCACTCACAAAAGTGCTGACACTCCTCATCAGTGCACACGGCTCACCTCAGTTCTGACTTGAGCCTGTAACCTGAGCGCAGCAGGAGGAAACGTGTTGCACCACGACAGCAGCATGAGCCCCCTCTGAAGCGGCGTGCCATTCACAAAAGTGTTGACGCTCCCTCTCAGTGCACGCCAGCTCACCTCAGTTCTGACGTGAGCCTGCAGCCTGAGCGTAGCACAGAGGCGTACAGACAACCCTTTTGGTCTGAGCCCCCCTTGGGTCACCCCCGGAGAAACACCGAGATAGGTGACGGTGGCAGGGGCTCTAAATTGGTTAACATCCATGACATACATGGCACAACAAAATCACGCACGTCCACTCTCCGAGCGTTACACAGAGTGGCAGCGAGTGTGTTCATTGGACAAGTGGATGAATAGACTGATAAGCAGGGGATACATGCTGCCGTTTGTAGCTCGTCCCCCCACCGTTCAGAGAGATTATAGAGACGGTTCTGTCATGTCCAGAACAGAACTCGTCCCTCCAGTCAGAAGTTTAGGAACTCCTGATGAAAAATGTAATTTCCAAAGTTTCCGATGGAGAGGAAAACACAGGTTTTAATTCCCGCAACTTCCTAGTGCCGAAAAAAACAGGAGGGATGAGACCCATTCTGGATTTGTCCATGTTCAACAAATTGATTATGCAGAGGCAGTTCCACATGTTGACAATAAAACCGTTGCTGGAGAACGTCCACCAGAACGACTGGTTTACCTCCATAGACCTGCGGGACGCATACTTCCATATCTCCATCATTCCAAAACACAGGAAGTTTTTGCGTTTCTCCTTCTAGGGGGTCCCGTATCAGTACAACAGGCTGCCATTCGGCTACTTCCTGGCCCCACGCACGTTCTCCAAATGTGTGGGGACGGATTTGCAACCTTTACGCACGGCAGGAATGAGAATTCTGTTCTATCTGGACGATCTGCTTTTATTAGCCCAATCCAGAGAGGAAGCAGCAACTTTGACCAGAGTTTTAGCGAAACATCTGTTAAACCTGAGTTTTTCTGTAAACTGGGACAAAATTTCTGTTCTCCTGTCCCAGATGATTGTTTATCTGGGAGTGGAGCTAAACTCGAACACAATGAGAGCCCGATTATCACAGCAGAACGGTGACATTCTGACAGCTCAGCTCAGCCGTGTCAAACCCTGCAGAGTTATGACAGCCCTGACTGTCTTGCGCCTCCTGGGGATGATTTCAGCTGCTCACGTGGTCGTAAAACTTGGTTTGTTCCACATGAGAAAAATCCAGAGATGGTCTGCTCGCCTGCACGTAGATCCTGTGCGTCGGAAGAGACTGATGATCGCTGTTACCTCCTCCTTGGGAACCGACCTACGTCACTGAGAAAAACCCCCTCACTCTGTCAGACGGAGTCCCCATCAGCAGACCTATGTCACACATCTCAGTGTTCACGGACGCGCCTGTCTCAGGCGGTTGGAGCACGTGGTCAGATCACACATCTTATCACATAAATGTGCTAGAGCTGCTCACAATGTTAAAAGTAATTCAGCACTTTGCTCCTCTGCTGCAGAATCAGCATGTACTGATTCACACAGACAACAAGGTGGCATCATCGTACATCAACCGCCAGGGAGGTGTCCGATCAGCTCAGCTGTTGCATTTTGTGAGACATCTGCTGTACTGGGTACAACAACACTTGCTCTCACTCAGAGCAGTGTACATCCCCGGTGTCCTGAACAAAGGGACAGACATAATGTCGAGGGGCGGCCCGCATCACGGGGATTGGACCCTTCACCCTGAACTGGTTTCTCAGATCTGGACCAGATTCGGCCGGGCGGCGGTGGATTTGTTTGCTACAAGGGAGAAGGCCCAGTGTCAGCTGTGGTTCTCGCTGAGTCGACGGCACAATCCACCCCTAGGAATGGACGCTTTTGCGCACAGTCCATGGCCCAAAAAGCTGTTAAACGCATTCCCTCTGGTTCCGTTCATCCCATGAATCCTGGATCGAGTCCGGGAGGAGGAGCTGTCAGTCATCCTTGTGGTCTCCGAGCGAAGGAACGTTTCATGGTTTCCGAATCTACAGCAGCTAGTGTCAGGTCGGCCGTGGAAGCTCCCGTGGAGGAAGGATGCACTCCTCCAGGTGGGAGGAGCGATCAGGACCTACCCGGAAATAGCTTAGCACCTCTGGGTTTGGATGCTGAACGGATCCGCCTAGAAAACATGGGCCTCGCACAAGATGTGGTACGTACAATTCAAGACGCACGAGCTACGTCTACCATAGCGCTTTACGCATCAAAGTAGGCAGCTTTTCAGTCCTGGTGCGCGGAGAAAGGCGTGGAGGCCATTTCATGTCAGATAGGCTGCGTTTTGTCATTTCTGCAGTAACTAATGGACAGAAATCTAGCTTTCAGCACAATAAAAACTTATGCTACTGCTATTTCTTCTTGCCATGAAGTTTTCTGTGACAAAACAGCTTTCAATCACCCACTGATGAAGCCTTTTCTGTAAGGTGTGTGAAGGCACAGGCCCATGACATGCACACTTGCTCCTCAGTGGGACTTAACATTGGTTTTATATGCCTTGGTTAAAGCTCAGTTCGAGCCTTTAAATGAGGTTCCACTTAAATTTCTGTCTTTAAAAACAGCCCTGCTATTGGATCTGACATCTGCAAAGAGAGTGAGTGATTTATGGGGCGGCCGTGGCGTAGTGGTAAGGGCAGTCGTCTCCCGATCGGAAAGTTGGCGGTTCGACTCCCGGGACCCGCACCATGTGTCGTTGTGTCCTTGGGCGACACTTAACCCTGAGTTGCTCCCGGTAGGACTGGAAAGCACCTTGCATGGTAGTCTACCGCCACCGGTTTATGAATGTGTGTAGCATTCAATATATTTCAATATACTTTGAGATTTTCAGTAATGAAAAATGCGTTATAAATGGAATTAATTATTATTATTATTATTATTATTATTATTTATGTGCTCTCTCTATTGCTCTCTCATGCCTCAGAATTCAGGCTGACGGCAGCTCAGCCATGCTGCGTCCTTATCCTGCTTTCACCCCAAAAAGCATCACCAGTTCATTCACATCAAGAACGATCACTCCGGACAGTTTTCATCCTCCTCATAATTCTGAGGTAGAAGCAACGTCTCACCTCCTCTGTCCTGTACGTGCGCTCTCCTGTTACGTGGCACGCACGGCCGCACTACGCCGCTCTCAAAGCCGCTCTCAACACCTGTTTGTCCATTACAGGGACAGCTCGGCAGGAAGCCCCCTGTCCACTCTGTACCTTTCACATTGGCGGTGTGAGGCTATTTCAGAGGCTTATAGATAATCTGGATCTTTGAGCTCATTCCACGAGAGGAATTTCCTCATCCATAGCTCTGCATGGAGGGATGACAGTGGAAGACATTTGTACGGCGGCCGCCTGGTCATCGCCGTGCTCATTTATTCGTTTTTATTTACGTGATGCTTCCACTTTTTCACATGACCCATTCTGTTCTCAGGGTTCTTACAGTATGATTATTTATTCTTTCATGGAGTTCTAACCTGAGCTCAAATCTG
>JBBPBX010000756.1:87625-118655 GCA_038048925.1 Garcialebias charrua | reverse complement strand
TGAGACAGTAGAGACTCAACAGTTGGACCAGACTCTGGCCCGACAAGAGAACCTCCTCTGCGAGCTGACACAGTCAGCACTCACTGAACACTACCTACCACAGGTAGTGAAAGGTGTTGAGATCCAAGGATCCTACACCGAAGAGGCTGTACTGTCCTATGGGACAGGTAATTCAGCTATCAGCCAAGCTTTCGATGAAACCTTGGTTCAAGGACATGTGAGTCCTGGAAGTGGCAGTCCGCGACATGCTGACAGTCACTTGGATTTCAGTGTCACAGATTTTGAGGACCCCTCCTCCAACAAAAGGGGGGTGTACTCTCACTCTCTACCACAGGTAGTAGACTGTGTGGAGGTCCGAGGATCCCACACCACAGACGCTGTACTGTCCTCTGGGACAGGTACTTCAGCCATCAGCCAAGCTTTCGATGAAACCTTGGTTCAAGAGCTTTTGAGTATAGGACTACTCAGAGATGACATAGTTCTTACAGACTCAAAGAGCACCTCTTCAGTCATGAAGTGGGAAGACACACATCACAACGACAGTGACGCACCGCGGTCTGACCGGTCAGACACACCAGCGACTGCGCCGACAGTTGTGACACACCTGAATTACGCAGAAAGAGGTAAACGTACGGAGAAACGTTGGCCGAAGCCTATGAGGTTCCTGTACAAGCTTCCCGATACACTGCGTGAACGGCTTAAACCAAACCATGGCATCTTAACTCGTGCCCAAGGCCTTGACAATCTCAAGGTCCCCACCAATCTCAAAGAACTACAAAGTTTTCTTGGCGTGTGTAACTACTCGAACCAGTTCATAGAGAACTATGCAGACCTTGCAAAGCCACTGACTGAACTCCTAAAGAAAGACGTCCCATTTGTCTGGACTGACAAACAGCAGCAGGCAATGGACGCTCTTATAGACAGGATCAAGTCAGCCCCATGTTTAGTCTACCCAGACTACAACAAAGAGCTTTACTTGGAAGTGGGCTTCTCAGCTCGTTGCATAAGTGCTGGTCTGTACCAAATACACGACAGAGACAAACGTGTAGTAGCCTACGCCAGCAAGACGATGGCAGGACCCGAGTTGAGATTCTCAGACTGTGAGAAAGCTCTACTGACCACAGTGTGGGCAGCAAAACATTTCTCCGGCTACATTGGTGGACAGAAGATCGTTGTGGAAACACAACACCAGCCAGTGACATTCCTGAACAGCCAACGCATCAGAGATGGTGTGGTAACAAACTCACGTGTTGCAACGTGGCTCATGGCGCTTCAAAGTTTTAACCTAGACATACGTTATGGTCAAAACAAGAAGTCACATCTGGGGACAGACTTGGCACTCTGCCAAAAGTGTACACAAGTTGTACCAGCGACCCAGCCATTGGCTGAGGAAAAAACCCCTGTGACTGAAGACCCGAACCACCACTTCTTTGATGACAATATCTGCAAAGATATGACAACATTGTACGTGGATGGATCTTCATTCCTCCGCGACAAAATCTGTAGGGCAGGTGTTGGAGGGGTCCTCCTCCAAGACCAAGAGCAGATCACCTTCAGCTACAAATCAGGCTCTCAGACTTCTCGGTACGCTGAGATTGTCGTGATCATGATCCTAATAGCTCTCCAGATGGTAGTAGCACACTCCATCAAGACGCTAGTCATCTGCACTGACTCTAACTATGCTCGTTTGAGTTTCGCTTGTCACCTCGCTGTGTGGAAACTGAACGGTTTCCTAACAAGCGACAGAAAAGTGGTCAAACACAAAGAGCTTTTCATAGCGTGTGATCACTTGGTGACATCACACGACTTACAGATCTACTGGAAGAAAGTTCCAGGGCATTCTAGAGTCCCAGGCGATGACAAGCACTACAATGACATTGCAGACTCCTTAGCCAAAGAAGGAGCCGACGAAGGTCCTCTATGGTCCTTCGACCCCTCCTGGTTAATCGAGACTCTGCCAACACAACCTTCAGTCAGAGTTATGGCAGTCACACGTGCACAGGCCGCAACCAGACCTGCTGACAACGCAGTCTCTGTACGACCCGCACTGACTGACCCAGACATCATCCAACTACAAAAGTCGGATCCTGCTATCAACTCCATGATACTGTACCTGACTGATCCGAACAAAAATAGTCCGTCTAAAGACGAACTGGATTCCGATCCAGACCTTAAAGTCCTCTATCAGCTGCGCAAACAGCTAAAACTAATCAAGGGCATCTTAACTTTCGCTCATGGACCAACGTCCTCACCTGTGTTCGTGGTTCCCCATGACCAAAGGGGGGTGATGTTAGTCCATGCCCATGATCTCCCGTCCGCAGGACACAAAGGAGATAAAGCCACGCTGACGGCATTAAAACAAATTGCCTACTGGCCTGGAATGAAAAAGGATGTCAAGGACTACATTGAAGGGTGCGTGGTGTGTGGCCAGTTTCAGCCAACCAGACCACTTCACAGAGCACCACTGCAAAGCAGAGGCATTGCATTCCCATGGTCTGACCTCCAGATCGACTGGGTTGGACCACTCACTAAGAGCTCTAGAGGAAATAAATATTTTCTCACGGTAACCTGTGCATTTACCAAATGGGTAGAATGCCTACCAGCTCCTAACGACACAGCACAAACAACTGCTATGTTGTTAATGAATCATATATTCTCAAGGTTTGGACTTCCCCTTCGGGTGAACTCAGACCAAGGTACACACTTCACAGGTGAAGTGATGAAAGAACTGTGGAAGACGCTAGGCGTCAAGGCCAACTTTCATGTCGGCTACCACCCACAGGCTTCAGGCCAAGTAGAGAGAGCAAACAGAACTGTGGTGAGTATTTTGAAGAAATACGTGGCTGCAAATCACAAGGACTGGGATGTGAAACTCCCTCTGGTCCTCATGGCCATAAGAGCCACTCCACACACATCAACTGGCATCTCTCCCTTCGAGATGATGACCGGTCGACAAATGACTCTCCCTCTACACCTGTTGTACCAACCAGGTGACGCCGTCATGGCGACAGCCTACACTACACAACAATACATGAAAGATTTGAATGTACACCTCAGAAACACTTTTGCTTTCGCCCAGAAAAACCTGGAAAAATCCGCTGAAGGACGCAAGGCGTACTACGACCAGAAGGCCTCTCACAATGAACTCCAAGTGGGAGACAGAGTCTGGTACTATACGTTCGCCCCAGCAACCGGGAAAGGAGAGTCCGGGACCGGAACTCTCGCCCGCAAACTAATGCCCAGGTGGACTGGACCTCATCTGATAACAGATAAAGTGTCCTCAGTCGTCTACGAAATCAAAATCAGCAAAGGCCGTAAAGAGCCAATTGCTAAATGGGTACATCGAAATCAGATCAAACCTTACAAGGCGTTCAATGACTCCACAAAAGACAAAGATCTCACAAACTCACCGACTTCATGGGATAATAAGGTCGTCCAAACACAAGTTAGTAAATAAACTAATCAGGTTTAAACTACCATATTTCCCACCCTATAAGTCGCATTGTCCAATTTGAACTTAGAAACGCTAAGCCTAACACCCACGACATAAAACTAATCTTAACAAACGTTTAAATCAACAGGATCTAACGTGCCATTTGTTATTAAGAAACTAAGACCTATCTTTTTGTGTCTCCCTAGGATCACAATGAAATCACTCCTAGTAATCTTCACCCTCTTGGGAACCATCCAAGAAGGACAGGCTGAGGTTGTGACCCTTGGACCCACCTCAGGCATCAGTCTTAGGGACCAACCCGGACTGCTCGTCACAGATTGTCAGCTGTACACTCGGAAGGTCTTCGTCCGCTTCGATCCCCAAACGGTGATCAATCAGCACATCAAAATCAAAGACGAATGGACTAACGAAACATGGTACACTTTACCAATCCAGAATGCAAGAGGTCAAACCCGACACATGTTAAAGCAGCTACGTAAGTTCACCCTCACACAACAAGAGCTGAGCGGAACGCGTAGACGAAAAAAGAGTGTCCTTAGTGGGCTTCTCAATGCTGCCTCCGCCATTGGATCTCTTTTTGGCTTAGGTCTGTCTACAATCAACAGTGTCAGCATAACGTCCTTAAAACAACACGTTAATGACATACAGAAGGAATTCCCATGGATCAGAACACAAATGGATCGGCAACAAACACAGTTAACTCACGTGACCGAAACGGTTCAGAAGACCGTCTTAGTGTTGAACACTCACACCAAAGAAATCAAGGTCGTCGCACAAATGGTTAATGAGCTAAAACGCAAGGTAGAATGGGACTATGCCTTCGCACATGCGATAGATAGTATCCTTGCTGACATGCTTAGAGATATCAGCTCATCAGTCGATGCGCTAGTTACAGGCAGAATCCCACCCTATCTAGTCTCTCTAGACATGGTAACAGACATCCTTAACACCGCTACAAAAGAAAAAGTGAGATCAATCCAGGCTCAACTGGCTTACACTCTCGGTAGCGCGGTCCCGATTTATGTTGATCATCGAGAATGCGAATTCGGGTTCATTATCAATCTACCTATCGTCTCTATGGACAACATTTACAGACTGAAAGATGTCATTAATGTCGGAAATTGGAATGGTGAGAATCACATCAAAATCCATACTCCAAAAGTGGTTGCTTATCACGAAAGCGACCCCACAACCTATCTAGCTCCAAACCTCCAGATGTGTACCCTCACTCACGAGATACACTACCTGTGTACAAGTAGACCTTTTATGTGGAATCATGCCGCAGGCATTTGCGGAATCACCCCGATTCTAAAGAACTCTAAGTGTTCAACGACCATAACCCCGCGCCACCTGGTCACTGCTGCCCAAGCAGAAAGGATTGGGTCGCGGTGGTTGGTCAACACTCCCGACAGAAATGCAGTCATGGTCTATGATCGCCCCGGGTCCATTCGACATTTGAATCTACCAGATAAAACAATGTGGATTAGAGTCCCAAAAGGAAAAACCATACACATTGGTGATCTGACGCTTTATTATCTCGATCCTGAACGGTGGGAAACGGCTCTAGAATACCCTGAGTACCTCGCAAACATGAGCCTACAGATAGACCCCGGTACCGTAAAGCAAATCCTATTCGAGGGAACTAAAATCGTCGATGTAGAACAAATAAACCAGGTTCTAAAGACTCTCAAATCTGAAACCAGAACTCCGCTTCCACCCATCACTTACGCATGGTCCAGCGCTGACACGCTAATCATAGTCGTGATAGTAATGCTTTCCATTGTAGTTAGCGGTCTAGCCGGTATAGTTGCGATTCTATTCCGCCAAGTCCAATCGCTTCAAGCCCAACTAGACGATTATAAGAAAAGTCGCGCACCCAAGGCGAAATTCTTAAACAACAGGAAACCCAGAGTGGGCAGCGTGGGTAGCGTACTGGAATCTGACGACAAGAGTGTGTCGAAGCAGTGAAACGTTTGTTTCCTTGTTGTTTAGTCATTACTGTTGTCATTAGTTGAGATATTGTTTGGTTCTGAACACTCCCAGCCAAAAAGGTTTTTGTATTAACATTAGTTAATGAATGATATGGATTTAACTATGCCAACATGCAGTTCGTTTTGTTAAATCTCAATCGTCGAAGAGTCAATGTAGTTTAAAGCTACTCAAGGTACAATAAACTACACTGGTCTCACAATTTCTAAATTGAACCGATTCGATCGTTTCTATTCTAGATTGTCTATTCATTTTGATGAGTCTCGCCATAGACTTCAAAATTTATTAGGAATACCAAATCCTACGTCGTTCGTCTAAAAGACAACAGACATTTAGATCAAACTATATTTCATTTTTATTTTAGTTTAACCTAAACTAAGTAATGAATGGAGGAATAGTTTGGAATTAGAGGCCTTCGTTACAGAAGCCCTCCAAAATTTTATAGGTACAAATCCCTATAGCCAAATTTACAGAATTGATCCACCCCTTAATTGGTAAGTGTAGCTGATCTAAACCATGATAGCTTACATACCAGGTGCATATAGGTAAGGCTTAATGTAAAATCCCATTCATAAGCCCACCTTAAAAAACCACATAATTGCATGACACATAGAACCAGAGTGGCACTGACTGGAAACCAACCAGCCAACAACCTTCGATGTGGGGACCTGCAGCTCCAACGCTTGGTCTTCAACCTTCGTCCAAGGGTCGCCTCCTCTGCGTCAATCGAGGGATCCCCTCTACATGCTGATTATGAAAACAATTGTTGCTGATCAATCAACAAAACTAATCGTTGTGGAATTACTGCTGTGGAATTACCGCTGTGGATTATAAGACTTTGTTTTCCAAAGGATCACAGACTTTGTTTTCCAAGAGTTAACAGACTCAGTTTTCCAAGGGATTAAAAGCTTACCGCAATGGGATTACCTCCGAACAGTATGGAATTTCCAAAACTTTATGGGATTATAATTTTTGATTTTTCTTTTCCACTTGCTGGATTACTTCAAGATCAAAGACAGTTCAAGGTTTCCTTTCGTGTTGGACCCCATCCCCAAGGACTGGCGATGGCTTCCAAAAGGGGGGAGATGTAATGGACCTACCCAGGGTCAAATTAAGGTTTTTGAACTGTCCAGTGATGACCTTTACTGACCACTCAGTAAAGCAAGACATTTACTACAAAATCATTCATTTAGCTGTAATCTGATAAATATAGTCACCAAAAGAGACTATTTCTATCTTTGATTTTATTCTGATGTGATCAAAAGAATAACTTTTGTCATTTTCATGATGTGTGCTTTTAAGCTGTGTTATTCTGTGAGAGTTAAACTGTGTTCACTGCTATGTTAAAGGTGAAATTGCGGGTCACAGAGACCCGACTGTTTTGTTTAGAAATAAGAAGACAGTTTAATCCGTTGTTTTTCATGAACAAGGCTCCAGCTGCTCTGTCTTTTCCTAAACAATTTCCCTCTGCTGCTGTAACCTTGGGTTCTGATAAGACAAGTGAACTCCTCTCTTTGTGCCTGCTCTTTAAGTTCTAAACTGTGCGAGAACGCGCCAGAGAGTTGCTGGGAACTTCCAAAGAGATGTGAACTTTCCCAAGAGCTGGACACGTGTGGTCAAGAGCTAACGACCGGCGTCTTCAGCTAAGGACTGATAACAGGCTGTTATGAGTCTACTTCGAACAAGCCGAGCTCAAAAACTTTGTTTATTCCCTCCTGGAATAAGTTTATCTTGAAGTCAGAGGCCTGAAGCTGACATATTCTCTGATGACCAACGCGGAAGCCAGGAGACGTTGAAACGTAAACTAAAACCAGTTTTGGACGTGCTGGGACTAAAGGACTCTGTGCATCTGAAGGCTGGTGTCTTCCCTCTTACCGGGCTGTCGTCAAAAGGTAAAGGGCTGTTTACAAAACGTACTTGGATTTTAGCAGACGTCGGATGAGAAGTGTCACTCTGGTCTCATGCTCAGGATAATGTTCTTCTTAAATCTTTCCTCCTATTTCTTTTCCCTCTCAACCTAAGCTGGAAACTATATTTTAAGCTGAAATGCCCCTCAGACTAAATATGTGTAACATCTAGTATTTATGTCTGTTGTGTTAAATCAAGTGTGCTGACGTATTTGAATTGAAAGAAAGTGAAATCATGTCAATCAAGTGTAATGGTGTTAATTTAGTTGATTTATTTTAAATAAATGATAGTGTCTCTTTGACATATCAAACTAAGTTAACGTGTCCATTGTCACTTAATGGCTCTGTTTATTTATCCATCACAAAGATCACAGAAATATTGAATAAACTGAAAAAGAAGAGAATCCGTGAAATTACTATTCAATCTGAATAAGTAAATAAATTAAGGTAAAAAGGAGGTCAGTATTAAACTGACCCCCTTTAACCCCTTACACCGGTCTGTCATGGCAGCCTACATACGCTCTTGCAGAATAAGGTGGATACTGGGGGCTTAACACTGCTAATGCCAACTTCCGGTTGCTTACCCATGGAAGAGTGCTATAGTCTGTTGGTGGTTAAAATAAGCAACTACACCTGCATGTTCCGTCTGATCACAGGATCAAAACTTTCATGCAAAATCAATCTAAATAAGGATACAAACGGTGTCAAACCCTGTCTGTTTTTAAACATAAAGCTATAAACGTATTAATTTAATTTTAATTAATTTTTTCTATCTAAAAGTATTATTCTGAATAAGAATAAGAGGGCCGCGCTTTCAGCAGCAGCTTCGTGCACTCTGTCCATCTTTCGGACGGGTGTACGTACATGTTCTCATTGTATCGCGGAGCAATGATAATAAAGCTTATTCTGATACTGATTCTGATTAATTTAAATACTTTTCAGAAGGGTTATATCGCTGATTTAAAAAAATCCAGAAAGTTTCAGTGGTGCTTGAAAGTTTTTGAACTCTTTAGAATTTTCTATATTTTTGCATAAATATGACCTAAATATCATCAAATTTTCATCAAATTTCCAGTGAAGATGTTTTAGGTTATATTCATGCATAAATACAGAAATTTCTAAAGGCTTCACAAACTTTCAAACAAAGCACCACTGTAAAATCTGTCTCATCACAGAGAGCAATACGGGAAGGAAAGTTTATCAAAACACTATCAAAAGGACTGAGACACAAGAAATCTCTTATCGATGTAGCTCATATAAGAGCTGCACAACTCAGTGAGGACAGAATCTCACTGCCTGATCAATTTGAGTACTTAAGGTCAATATTTACACAAGCTGACAAGGGGTATTATGCACAAAAGATTTCAAGAGAAAATCGAATGTGATTCTCTTGGAGAAATTGAGGATAAAACAGGATTTATCCACAGACATTTTGCAAGGCAGTGTGAAAAATAAAGACGTCAAAAAAACTTGGTTATTTTGCCTTTATTCTTGCAAAGAAACTTGAAATTACAAAGAGCCTATATGGTATAGCTGACAAAGGATTGAAAATGTGTTCACTCGATAACATATGGTTATGTAAAGAGATTGAGACTCCAGGCTTGCCCTGAGCCTGGTTCTGCTAAACGTTTCTTCCTCATGAGGGAGTTTTTCCTTTCCACTGTTGCCTTTGTGCTTGGTCAAGATGAGAGTTCTGCGATGGAGCTAAATTCAAAGCAGTCTGCTCCTCAGATAAATATTGTTAACTTATTTGGGGCAGCTGAGGCTGAGTGGTTAGAGCAGTCGTCCTCCAATGCAAGAGTTGGGGGTTCGATTCCACCAGCAATCACATGCCGAAGTGTCCCTGGGCAAGATACTAAACCCCTCACTGCCTCCGATGTGTGTCCAAGCGGTGTATGAATGTGATAAAGCACTGATTATTCTTTGTACAGAAATAGTAGTGCTGTATGAATGGTAAATAAGGACACAGATTGTAGTGTAAAGTCCCTTGCGTATCTTCGTAAGATAGAAAAGTGCTATATAAGTGCAGTCCATTTATTTTTTATATACGAATGTTTCATAGGAAAGAAAACAAATAAGACTTGAAAGAAGAAAACAAACAACTTGAACAGAACAAAAACTCCAGTGAAGAGATGATAAAATTGCACATCTTCCAAATGAAATGGAGAAACAAAACTCAAGCGAAACCATCTTTGGGGTTGACCTCCAGGATGAAAAACAAAAACAGACTGCTGACCGCACTGGACCACAGTCCAGCAGAATGTAAGGGCAAACTGAGACTCAAGGATCTGCATAGTTTTGCAAAGGTCTACGAAAAGTTTGACCTTGATGGTAACAATGATTTTCAAATGTACATATACAGCCAAAACTTAGATGATTTTTTCAAACGCTGTCCAGACACCACATTGTCTGACAAGATCTACCTGATCATTCTCACTTCCAACAGAGAGGTGCATGGCTATTAGACGCCAAACAGTTAATCCAAAGTAACTACCGGTACTCCCTCCTCTGTAAAGGCATTGGAGAAGGAATACCAATTAAGAGCAGGTCCTTCTGGTTTAATTCATGTGCTGGACATTAAACAGGGTCGAAAAGAAAATTCTCGGATTTACTACGACCGCCTACTTTATGCGTGTTTTGGGCCAAAAAATGAAGTGAAAATGGAAGATAATTCATTCAACCTTTATTTAGGCAGGTTAATCCCATTGAGCCCCCTCCCTGGGCTGCCACCTTACCGTGGTGGAGGGGTTTGAGTGTCCCAATAGGAGCTATGCTGTCAGGGGCTTCATGCCCCTAGTAGGGTCACCCAAGGCAGACAGGTCCTAGGTGAGGGACCAGACAAAGTGCAGCCCAAAGACCCCTTATGAAGAATAAAATTAATGGAGTCAATGTTCCCTCGCCCGGACGTGGGTCACCGGGGCCCCACTCTGGAGCCAGGCCTGGAGGTGGGGCACGCTGGCGAGCGCCTGGTGGCCGGACTTTTACCCATGGAGCCTGGCCGGGCACAGCCTGAAGAGGAGACATGGGTCCCCCTTCCCATGGGCTCACCACCTGTGGGAGGGGCCAAAGGGGTCGGGTGCAATGTGGGATGGGTGGTGGCTGAGGGCGGGGACCTTGGCGGTCTGATCCTCGGCTACAGAAGCTGGCTATTGGGACGAGGACTGTCACCTCTCTGGTGGGGAAGGAGCCTGCTGGTGTGCGAGGTTGAGAGGTTCCGGCTAGAAATAGTTGGACTCACCTCAACGCATGGCTCTGGCTCTGGAACCAGTTTACTTGAGAGGGGTTGGAAACTCTTCCATTCTGGAGTTGTCCCTGGTGAGAGAGGCCGAGCAGCAGTGGGCATACTCGTTGCCCCCCATCTTGGTGCATGTATGTTGGTGTTCACCCCGGTGAACGAGAGGGTAGCCTCCCTCCGCCTATGTGTGGGGGGACGGGTCCTGACTGTTGTTTGTGCCTATGCGCCAAACGGCAGCTCAGATTACCCACCCTTTTTGGAGTCCTTGGAGGGGGTATTGGAGAGTGTGCCTCCTGGGGACTCCCTTGTTCTACTGGGGGACTTCAACGCTCACGTGGGCAATGACAGTGAGACCTGGAGGGGTGTGGTTGGGAGGAACGGCCCCCCTGATCTGAACCCGAGTGGTGTTCTGTTGTTGGACTTCTGTGCTCGTCATGGATTGTCCATAACGAACACCATGTTCAAGCATAAGGGTGTCCATATGTGCTCTTGGCACAAGGACACCTTAGGTCGCAGTTCGATGATCGACTTTGTTGTCGTCTTATCTGATCTGCGGCCACATGTCTTGGACACTCGGGTGAAGAGAGGGGCGGAGCTTTCAACTGTCCACTACCTGGTGAGTTGGTTCCAATGGTCGGGGAGGATGCCGGTCAGACCTGTCAGACCCAAACGTATTGTGAGGGTCTGCTGGGAATGTCTGGCAGAGTCTCTCGTAATACGGAGCTTTAACTACCACCTCCGGGAGAGCTTTGAACACGTTCCGAGGGAGGCGGGGGACATTGAGTCTGAGTGGACCATATTCTGTGCCTCTATTGTCGAGGCGACTTATCGGAGCTATGGCCGCAAGGTTGTTAGTGTCTGTCGTGGCGGCAACCCTCGAACCCGATGGTGGACAGTGGCGGTGAGGGATGCTGTCAGGTTGAAGAAGGAGTCCTACTGGACCTTTTTGGTCTGTGGGACCCTGGAAGCAGCTGATGGGTATCGGCAGTCCAAACGGCATGCAGCTCGGGTGGTTGCTGAGGCAAAAACTCGGCGTGGGAGGAGTTCGGAGAGGCCATGGAGAAGGACTTCCGTACGGCTTTCAGGCCATTCTGGTCCACCATCCGGCATCTCAGGAGGGGAAAGCGGTATGCCACCAACACTACTGTATAGTAGGGGTGGTAGGCTGCTGACTTCAACTCGGGATGTTGTGAATCGGTAGGCAGAGTACTTTGAAGACCTCCTCAATCCCACTGGCATGTCTTCCACTGAGGAAGCGGAGCCTGGGGACTTTGGGTTGGGCTCTCCAATCTCTGGTGCTTAGGTCACAGAGGTAGTTAAAAAGCTCTACGGTGGCAGGGCTTCAGGAGTGGATGAGATTCGCCCGGAGTTCCTTAAGGCTCTGGATGTTGTGGGGTTGTGTTGGCTTATCTGCGATATTGCGTGGACATCAGGGGCTGTTCCCTTGGATTGGCAGACTGGGGTGGTGGTTCCCCTATTCAAAAAGCGGGACCGTAGAGTGTGTTCCAACTATAGGGGATCACACTCTTTAAGTCTCCCTGGTAAGATATATTCGGGGGTTCTGGAGAGGAGGGTCCGTCGGATAGTTGAACATCGGATTCAGGAGGATTAGTGTGGTTTTCAACCTGGTCGTGGAACACTGGACCAGCTCTACACCTTCGGCAGGGTCCTAGAGGGTACGTGGGAGTTTGCCCAACCAGTTTACATGTGCTTTGTAGATTGGAGAAGGCATTTGACCACGTCCCTCGGGGGACCCTGTGGGAGGTACTCCGAGAGTACGGGGTACCAGGCCCTTTGATACGGGCTGTTAGGTCCCTGTACGACTGGTGTCAGAGCTTGGTCCGCATGGCCGGCAGTAAGTCAGGCTCGTTTCCAGTGAGAGTTGGATTCTGCCAAGGTTGCCCTTTGTCACAGATTCTGTTCATAACTTTTATGGACAGAATTTCTAGGCGCAGCCAAGGTGTTGAGGGGATCCGTTTTGGTGACCTTAGAATTGCTTCTCTGTTTTTTGCAGATGATGTGGTCCTATTGGCTTCATCAGGTCGTGATCTACAGCTTTCACTGGAGCGGTTTGCAGCAGAGTGTGATGCGGCCGGGATGAGGATCAGTTCCTCCAAATCCGAGGCCATGGTCTTGAGCCGGAAAAGGGTAGAATGCCCTCTCCGGGTCGGGGAGGAGGTCCTGCCCCAAGTGGAGGAGTTTAAGTATCTCGGGGTCTTGTTCACGAATGAGGGAAAACTGGAGCGTGAGATCGATAGGCGGATAGGTGCAGCGTCCGCAGTGAAGCGGGCGCTGTACTGGTCTGTCGTGGTGAAGAGAGAGCTGAGTCAAAAGGCAAAGCTCTCAATTTACCGATCAATCTATGTTCCCACCCTCATCCATGGTCATGAGCTTTGGGTTGTGACCAAAAGAACGAGATCTCGGATACAAGTGGCTGAAATGAGTTTTCTCCGCAGGGTGTCTGGGCTCTCCCTTAGAGATAGGGTGAGAAGCTCAGTTATCTGGGAGGGACTCAGAGTAGAGCCGCTGCTTCTCCACATCAAGAGGAGCCAATTGAGGTGGCTTGGGCATCTGGTTAGGATGCCTCCTGGACACCTCCCTGGTGAGGTGTTCCGGGTACATCCCACCGGGAGGAGACCCAGAGGAAGACCCAGGACATGCTGGAGGGACTATGTTTCTCGGCTGGCCTGGGAACGCCTGGGATTCCCCTGGAGGAGCTGGCCCAAGTGGCTGGGGAGAGGGAAGTCTGGGCCTCCTTACTTAGGCTGCTACCGCCGCGACCCGACCCCGGATAAGCAGAAGAAAATGGATGGATGGATGGAATCCCATTGAGCCTCGAGGACTAATTTACAAGAGAGACCTGCAAAGAACTGTTTATTCATAACCTCCACCCCAGCATCAAGAACCGTTTACAGCTTGTACAGAACTCTGCCGCGTGCTTTTTGACCAACACACGAAAATATGAACACATCACTCCTGTCCTGTCCTCTCTACACTGGCTCCCGGTTCAGTTCAGGATACAGTTCAAGCTGCTCCTGTTTGTTTTCAAAGCTCTGAATGGACTTGCTCCTCTGTACATCTCAGAACTTTTGAAAGCCCATCAGCCCGGCAGAGATTTACGATCTGCCAGTCAACACCTGCTGGAGGTGCCTCGCTCAAGGTACAAACAATGGGGAGACCGGTCATTTTCTGTTGCCGGCCCAAAAGCCTGGAACAGCCTCCCCCTTGAGCTGCGTGCCACCTCTGATCTGACTCTGTTCAAAACCAGACTGAAGACCCACTTGTTCAAAAAAGCTTTCAGTGTGTAACTTTTATTACTTTTGGTATTTTAGTATGTAGCATTTTTTATTTCCATTGCCTTTTTATTTCCACTAGTTCAAATAAGCTTCCAGTGTGTAACTTTTATTACTTTTGGTATTTTAATATGTAACATTTTTTATTTACATTGCCTTTTTATTTCCTCTTGTTCAAAAAAAACTCTCAGTGTGTAACTTTTATTATTTGTGTTATTTTAGTGTTATTTTAGTATGTAGCATTTTTTATTTCCATTGCCTTCTTTTATTGCTGTTGTTTCTTATTCTATTTTCATTGATTTATTGTTCCAGTTTATTCATCTTTTTATCCTGTTAAGCACCTTGGTCAATGCAAGGCATTGTAGGAAGGTGCTATACAAATAAAGTTTATTATTATTTTTATTATTATTATAAGAACCTCCTTGGTATACATGCAGATCTAAATCTGAGTATATTCCAGTTGAGAGAAATGGCCTGCAGACCTTCTGAGCTGCACACGCTGAAAGAGCTACAACACATGGAATACAAACGTGTTTACGCAGGGGTCACCAACATTTTTGAAACTGAGAGCAACTTCGTGGGTATGGAGTCATACAAAGGGCACCAGTTTGATAAATTCTTCGGAAATAACAAAGCGTGAATTGAAAAAAAAAGTATAATAAACATATTTTAAGAACATATTTTTAAGATAGACATTATAAAATATATATCCATCCATCCATCCATCCATTGTCTTCCGCTTATTCGGGGTCGGGTCGCGGGGGTAGCATCCTAAGTAAGGAGGCCCAGACTTCCCTCTCCCCAGCCACTTGGAGCAGCTCCTCCGGGGGAATCCCAAGGCGTTCCCAGGCCAGCAGAGAAACATAGTCCCTCCAGCGTGTCCTGGGTCTTCCTCTGGGTCTCCTCCCGGTGGGACATGCCCGGAACACCTCACCAGGGAGGCGTCCAGGAGGCATCCTAACCAGATGCCCGAGCCACCTCAACTGGCTCCTCTCGATGTGGAGAAGCAGCGGCTCTACTCCGAGTCCCTCCCGGATGACTGAGCTTCTCACCCTATCTCTAAGGGAGAGTCCAGACACCCTGCGGAGAAAACTCATTTCAGCCGCTTGTATCCGAGATCTCGTTCTTTCGGTCACAACCCAAAGCTCATGACCATAGATGAGGGTGGGAACGTAGATCGATCGGTAAATTGAGAGCTTTGCCTTTTGACTCAGCTCTCTCTTCACCACGACAGACCGGTACAGCGCCCGCTTCACTGCGGATGCTGCACCTATCCGCCTATCGATCTCACGCTCCAGTTTTCCCTCATTCGTGAACAAGACCCCGAGATACTTAAACTCCTCCACTTGGGGCAGGACCTCCTCCCCGACCCGGAGAGGGCATGCTACCCTTTTCCGGCTCAAGACCATGGCCTCGGATTTGGAGGAACTGATCCTCATCCCGGCCGTATCACACTCGGCTGCAAACCGCTCCAGCGAAAGCTGTAGATCACGACCTGATGAAGCCAATAGGACCACATCATCTGCAAAAAACAGAGAAGTGATTCTAAGGCCACCAAAACGGATCCCCCCAACACCTTGGCTGCGCCTAGAAATTCTGTCCATAAAAGTTATGAACAGAATCGGTGACAAAGGGCAACCTTGGCGGAGTCCAACTTTCACTGGAAGCAAGCCTGACTTACTACCGGCAATGCGGACCAAGCTCTGACACCGGTCGTACAGGGACCTAACAGCCCATATCAAAGGGCCCGGTACCCCATACTCCCAGAGTAACCCCCATAGAACCCCCCGAGGGACGCGGTCAAATGCCTTCTCCAAGTCCACAAAGCACATGTAAACTGGTTGGGCAAACTCCCACGCACCCTCCAGGACCAGTGGACCAGCTCTACACCCTCAGCAGGGTGTAGAGCTGGTCCACTGTTACACCACCAGGACGAAAACCACAGTGCTCCTCCTGAATCCGAGGTTTGACTATCCGACAGACCCTCCTCTCCAGAACCCCTGAATAGTCCTTACCAGGGAGGCTTAAGAGTGTGATTCCCCAATACAGGTGATCCCCGACTTACGAGCGAGTTCCGTTACTACGAGTATATCGTAAGATGAAAATCTCGTACGTCGGAACACGAAATACGTGTTCTCGTAAGTCTGGATTTTCGGTCGTAAGTCGGAAAATTTATGCTAGCGCTATTACGAGCACTCGTTTTTCATCACAAATGTTCATACTAGTTCATGAACATGCTCAGAAACTTGTTTCCAAATGGTTAGCTAACACACCTTCATCTAAAAACACATAAAAGTTCTGTATTTTTTGTATGTTCTTTACAAATTTACTGCTCATTCGCCAGCTCGTAAGTCCGGATCCTCGTATGTAAGAGCGCTCGCAAATCGGGGACTACCTGTAGTTGGAACACACCCTACAGTCCCCCTTTTTGAATAGGGGAACCACCACCCCAGTCTGCCAATCCAAGGGAACTGCCCCCGATGTCCACACGATATTGCAGAGTCGCGTAAGCCAACACAACCCTACAACATCCAGAGCCCTAAGGAACTCCGGGCGAATCTCATCCACCCCTGGAGCCCTGCCACCACAGAGCTTTTTAACCACCTCGGTGACCTCAGCTACCAGAGATTGGAGAGCCCGACCCAAAGTCCCCAGGCTCCTCTTCCTCAGTGGAAGACGTGCCAGTAGGATTGAGGAGGTCTTCGAAGTATTCCGCCCACCGACTCACAACATCCCGAGTTGAGGTCAACAGCATGCCACCCCCACTATAAATGGTGTTGGTCGCGTACCGCTTTCCCCCCCCCCGAGACGCCGGATGGTGGACCAGAATCGCCTCGAAGCCATACGGAAGTCATTCTCCATGGCCTCTTCGAACTCCTCCCACGCAAGAGTTTTTGCCTCAGCAACCACCCGAGCCGCATGCCGTTTGGACTGCCGGTACCCATCGGCTGCTTCCGGGGTCCCACAGGCCAAAAAGACCCAATAGGACTCCTTCTTCAGCCTGACATCTCGGTGTCCACCACCGGGTTCGAGGGTTGCCACCACGACAGGCACCAACAGCCTTGCGGCCACAGCTCCGATAAGCTGCCTCAACAATAGAGGCGCGGAACATGGCCCACTCGGACTCAATGTCCCCCGCCTCCCTCGGAACGTGTTCAAAGCTCTCCCGGAGGTGGGAGTTAAAGCTCCGTCTTACGGGAGACTCTGCCAGACGTTCCCAGCAGACCCTCACAATACGTTTGGGTCTGCCAGGTCTGACCGGCATCCTCCCCCACCATCGGAGCCAACTCACCACCAGGTAGTGGTCAGTTGACAGCTCCGCCCCTCTCTTCACCCGAGTGTCCAAGACATGCGGCCGCAGATCAGATGAGACGACAACAAAGTCGATCATCGAACTGCGACCTAGGGTGTCCTGGTGCCAAGAGCACATATGGACACCCTTATGCCTGAACATGGTGTTCGTTATGGACAATCCATGACGAGCACAGAAGTCCAACAACAGAACACCACTCGGGTTCAGATCAGGGGGGCCGTTCCTCCCAACCACACCCCTCCAGGTCTCACTGTCATTGCCCACGTGAGCGTTGAAGTCCCCCAGTAGAACAAGGGAGTCCCCAGGAGGCGCACTCTCCAATACCCCCTCCAAGGACTCCAAAAAGGGTGGGTAATCTGCGCTGCCGTTTGGCGCATAGGCACAAACAACAGTCAGAGCCCGTCCCCCCACACGTAGGCGAAGGGAGGCTACCCTCTCGTTCACCGGGGTGAACCCCAACGTACAGGCACCAAGATGGGGGGCAACAAGTATGCCCACTCCTGCTCGGCGCCTCTCACCAGGGGCAACTCCAGAGTGGAAGAGTGTCCAACCCCTCTCAAGGAAACTGGTTCCAGAGCCATGCGTTGAGGTGAGTCCGACTATTTCTAGCCGGAACCTCTCAACCTCACACACTAGCTCAGGCTCCTTCCCCACCAGAGAGGCAACATTCCACGTCCCAATGGCCAGCTTCTGTAGCCGAGGATCAGACCGCCAGGGTCCCCGCCCTCGGCCACCACCCATCCCACATAATATATATATAAATACAAAAAAAGAACAACAACTGAATAAAATGACATTTTAAATGCAGCTTAGCAGTGAGTTGTGCTATTTTTAGAACAGGTCCGAGGGCACCTCAAATGGTCCTTGGGGGCACCCGGGTGCCCGCGGGCACCATGTTGGTGACCCCTGCGCTAGATGCATACCCTCATTCCTTTGAGTTGGAGGGGTCAACCAAGGCCACATACTGTATCAGTGTGTCACAGCTTCGTGACACATGCTGATACACGCTGGGCAAAAGCCCCAAAATAAGATAAAAGAAAGTCAGTTCTCAAGATAAATGGCAAAGCTCTAACAAAGTGATTTGAAAAGGTAAGTGGTCACCCATTTGCAACAAACAATATGGGACCCACAAGAACACAAACCGAACTGAGTCCAAAGACCAGAACGGCAACGGCCGTCTAAAAGATGCTCCCTCTGTGTTTGTGGTAACAAGCACCCAGCCAAAGCAACTGTTGGAACAGTTTCTACCTGAACGCAGCCCTCTTTGTCCTGTGGACCCACCACCATCCATCTGTTGAGTCCAAGACACTCTTCTCAAACATGACCTTTAACCCCAACATCATAGGTCCAGTGCTTGTACACTGATAAAGCAAAAACACTTCGATAGTCGCAAAGAAAACATCTGATGATTCAGAACCAAGACACATTGTTGTTTCCATTTATCCTCTGTTCCTTGATGAAGATCTTATCGATCTTCAATCATTTGATCCTGTGAGCAACAAAATCATTCTTTATCTCTCTTAGCGTGTCAAAAACGAACTGTCTACGTCACACTTTGATGACATTCTAATTCTAATTCTAATGTATGTTTACAACGCAATCGCTTCACCTTTGTTCATGGGTCCACTCAAACACAGCGGGGTGAAAATGCATAATACCCATGACTTTCTCTCTGCTGGACACAAAGTTGTTGAAGCAACATTCAACACTTTAAACCGAGTCACCTATTGTCCTGGAATGTAGAAAGATTGTCACTGATCACATCAAAGCATGTTCAAAATAACAGTTTTTCTCAATTTCTTAAACACATTTTCTGAATGCATGCCGCATTCTCAAAACTCTACACACATCAAAATAATGGGCACACAATGGGCAAAACCCCTCAATTCTCCATCAAAATGAAAATTTACATTCAAAACAATCTTATCTCTTCTCAAAATGGTATTTTGTTCTCAGATGACACACACAAAGCATCATATGAATAAGCATTCATAAGAACCACTTGAACACCGTCACAATTCTACTCCAATCATCAGGATGACTTAGGCCCTTTTTTGTTCAATGTTACACTTACTAGAGACAGTGCATACATCAGTGTGTTGTGAAACATTTTAGAATATTGTTTTTATACTCAGAACACACAAATAAATGGTATCATGTACATTTTATTTTTCCCACAAAACCAATGTACCCAGTGTACATCCCAACCAACACAAAGTTGTGCATACAGTGGTCTACATATACAGTAAAGCAAAATAATTTACTGTATACAGCTACAGTAAATACGTAAAAAATAAATAATAATATTCTTGTCTTTTGTTTCAATCACAGCACCTCATCCATATCACAAGCAATGTTTTCCCTGGCCAAGCAGCGGGGGAAATGTCACCTAGCATGGCAAATCCAGTCATGAAAAGCATCAACTGCTATATCCACGTGCGTCTTCCATAACTTGGAGAAGGGGTATACACATTTGTGGGTTTAAGTCATACACTGTCCATCTCAAAGCAGATTAAACTTCCTCAATTCATTCAACCTTTATTTATACAGGCTAGCCTCGTTGAGCCACGGGGACTCATTTACAAGAGGGACCTGTCTCACTCATTCCCAGGGTCAATTTAGAGTCACCAATCAGCCTAACATGCATGTTTTGGGACTGTGGGAGGAAACCGTAGCACCCGGAGAAAACCCACGCATGCACGGAGAGAACATGCAAACTCCACTCAGAAAGGCCCCCGGACCGGGATTTGAACCGGGGACCTGCTCGCTGAGAGGCAGCAGCTCTACCAGTTGTGCCACCGTGCTGCCTACATAGGTTTGATGAATGGAGAATATGGAGGGAACTGAAAAGCGCGAGAGGGCAGTGAACCAGTTACGAACCAGAGCAGCTCAGTGGAAACTCACATAGCTCCAAATGACAATGTACCTGAGCTGCCATCTCTCTGATCTGGTGGAATGGATGTGTTGTGTAGGGTGTCCAGGAATGTGATCAGATGGGCAGTGTTGTAGGGGCCACGGGTAGCATGGTGATGTTCCCTCCACGCTGGCCAGGGACTTCAACAATGGCACGCTGGCCGATGATATTCCTTCCCTTGATCCCTTCCTCAGTCTTTTTGTGAGGTTGAATCCAACATCATCAATGAAGATGAACTGGTGCTCCACTGAAGCCACCTCTAGCTCAAGGTTTCTGAAACACACATGACAATATCAGAAATAGACACGGAGTGGTCATTATTGTGAAATACGATAAGTATGATTACAGTACTGAATTATGAATAATTTATACAATGTTGAGAGTATCCATCAATTGTGGGACTGTGTACCTATTTGCACACAGTTATATCGCAGTTCTTTGATGACTCTTTCTGAATTGTGTTCAAATGGCACCCTGTAAGACCTCTTTCATCCTCAGATTATTTCTTGCAAATGTGGACCATATTCACAATTTCAGTTTCTTGATCAGAAGACAGAAGACATTCCCGTCCACCTTGTGTTGGTAATCTTTCAGTTCTGCAATACAAATGGTAACATGCTGTAAATGCTGTGTAGGAATACAAAGTAGGAATACATTCCCCAAATACTTGAAACATACTTCATTTTTTGCCATCCTACAGTATAGTCCACATGCAAAACTGTACTACTGTACTCACTGAGTACTGTATTGATGTGCAGTACTGCAGTATTTAGTGAGAGTAGATTTCTTGTTCTCATTCTGGAAATTCCAGATGATGGATGTTACAGTGTATCTGCTCACATTTGGCTGCACTCTTTGCTCAGCCTCCCTCATTGTCAACCAAAGTGGCTCGAATCTCATCAGAGATTACGGTCTTCCTCGTCCTTCCTATTCTCCTCCTCTTACTCTCGCTTCTCTGGCTCTGCCTCTGTTGTTAGTAGCCATTGCTCCAAAACAGAAGAACTCACCTGTTGCCCTTTTGTGCTAAAGCTATGATTGATAATTGTAAAACTGTGTGAAGGGTGTTTGCCGGTGTGATGAGTTAGTAAGCACAGTAGGGAAATTAATTTTAGAATTTTGAATAATGTATTCCTTGTGAAAACAAGAGATTTTCTTCATGAAAATTGTGCCAAATGCAGCAAAATTGTGTGTAGTGTTATGAAAAAAAAGTGTGTTTTAGAACTGCAATTTGAGTGTAAAGCAGGAATTGTGCTTGTAGTTTAGCAGTATTGGTTCGGGGAGTTGGTGCATGAGTTACATGTTGTCAGAGATTCTTTATTGTCATTCGCACCACATGTGGTACATGTGATGAAACAAGATTATGTACACAGGGTCCCAGTTACATCCAACAATAAAAAGTAAAAGAAAAACAGTAATAACATCTAAGATATGAACTAAGAAAAACAACAAAAAATACACTAAGCACTAATATCATAGAAAACATTACTCCAAACAGCAGCACGAACATGAGCCTGTATGAGCAGATGGGCACGGATGAACACAGCAACATGAAACAGATCAGCATCAACATGATGTGATTTTACACAGTGATTATCCTGTTTAGACATTCATGAGTCTAACAGCTTCAGGGTAGAAGCTGTTCCTCAGTCTAGTGGTTCTACACTTAATGCTCCTTAACCTTCTTCCTGAAGGGAGCAAGGAAAAAAGTGTGTGCTGGGTGAGTGGGGTCCTTCATGATGCAGGTGGCCCTCTTCCTGCATCTAGAGGTGTAGATGTCTGTGATGGTGGTGAGACTGACTCCAACAGACTTCTGTGCAGCCTTCACCACTCTCTGCAGAGCTGTCCTTTCTGCAGCTGTGCAGCCTCCATGCCACACGTTGATGCTGGAGCACAGGATGCTCTCCACTGCACACCTGTAGAAGGAGGTGAGGACTGGGCTTCCCAGACCAGCTCACCTCAGCCGTCTGAGGAAGTAGAGTCTCTGATTTGAGCATGGCTGATTGTGTTGGTGCCCCAGCTGAGGTTGTCATTGGTGCACACCCAAGTACTTGAAGCTGTAGACCACTTCCACCACATGGTCCACATCAGTGAGGTGACTATCATTTAGATACGAGACAGTATCATTGCATCATTGACATTATTTTTCCACATGCACTTCCTCAAACTGGACTCAACCATGATCAAGAAACTCCAGTATGAAGGTGTGAAAACCATTATTGTAGAACTTCTTGATAATGCTCTCAGAGAAGTCTCCAAAGTATCCATACTTCTGAGATTCCAACAGGAGGTTGGCTTGAAACACAGCAGTGAAGGCTACCTATGGGACAGATCTGGTTGGCAGGCCATAGACTGACAAAGTCCTCTGGATGGGGGATGAAACGTTTCTCAAAGGAACTGGTCCAGATGACACGATTTAACCTTTTTTGTTGTCATCTACCTGGATGATTGAGTTTACAACCCTTTTTCTGAACCACTTTGACCTTAGTTTACTCAGCCTGTTTTTGTGAGTAGCAAGTTGGCCATTTGGCCTAAAACATTGATTATTGTACATGATGATTGATCGTTTTGGGTGGGTGTGTTTTGCATGTGTTAAAAGCCTTTTGAGATTCCAACAGGAGGTTGGCTTGAAACACAGCAATGAAGTCTATGGGACAGATCTGGTTGGCATGCCATAGACTGAGGAAGCACTCTGGATGGGGAACGAAACATTTTTCAGTTGAATAAACTGGTCCAGATGACACAATTTCACCTTTTTTTGTTATCTACATGGATGATTGAGCTTACAACTCTTTAACAATGCTAACATTAACATCACCAACTTCCCCTTGATTTTTAATCTTGTGCTCCAATTCCTGAAGAGATTGTTGAGCTAGACTGAACTCCCAAGTTGTTTTAGGATCTATTTTGATTGTTGTTAGTTAACTGGTTGCTAAGTTTAGTTCTGAAGCCACTTTTCGAAAGGAATGCTCAAACACTGTTGACCTTTCATGAGTTCCTTTTCGAGGAAAAAAAAATTACCCCCCAAAAATCATGTAAAGATAACGGCAATTCCATCAATGGAGAATAACTCCTTTTGAATGCAATACAAAACCTTTTCTCAAGTGTTTTTGAATTTTTATTGTTATCGCAGTTACAAAAAATTATCATCTAGTTGAAACTTTGTTAATTTTTGATTAAGTACACTTTTATTCTCTTTTGTTAAATGAAACAAATGTTTTAAGAACCATTTTTAATGTTTTAAAATAGTCTGTGTCATCTTTATTTTTCTTGTTTTACTATACAAAAAAAAAAATAACTTTATGTGATGCATTAGTAATAAGTAATCTAAGGTTGCACTGTCATCTGGGTGTGTACCACTATGACATCTGGACCTTCCATGCCTCCTGCTTATCCAGTCCTTGGCATCCTTTCTGATGACATCAGGACTTCCTTCATCCTTCATGGTTCCAAGTATTCACTTGGAATATAATAATAATAATAATAATAATAATAATAATCATTTTATTTAAAAGCGCCTTTCAGGACACCCAAGGACACTTCACAGCAAGAAAACAAACAGACACAGTTCAAACATCAGCAGTAACAAATTGAAATATAAAATAAATAAAGAATATAAAATACAAAAGAATAAAAATACATTTAGTAAAGTTAATGATAAGCTAGTCTAAAGAGATGTGTTTTCAGGGCTGTCTTGAACAGAGAAAGGGAGGTGGTGTTTCGAAGGTCTGGCGGTAGAGCGTTCCAGAGGTGAGGGGCAGAGCAGGTGAAGGCCCTGCTCCCCATGGTGGAGAGGCGGGCAGAGGGTACATGGAGATGTAGCGAAGAGGAGGATCTGAGAGAGCGTGATGGGATGGAGATTTGTAGGAGGTCAGATAGATAAGGAGGGGCAAGGTTGTGGATAGATTTGAACGTGAGAAGTAATAATAATAATAATAATAATAATAATAATGAATTCCATTTATAATGCACTTTTCATTAATAAAAATCTACTAATAAAATTCTACTAATAAAAAGTAGAATTTTGAAGATGATGCGTGATTTAACCGGGAGCCAGTGGAGCTGCTGCAGGACAGGAGTGATGTGGTTATAGTAGGAGGTTTGAGTGATGACACGGGCAGCTGAGTTCTGGACCATCTGTAACTTGTGGAGAGATTTGTTGGGGAGGCCGTAGAGAAGGGAGTTGCAGTAATCGATACGGGAAGTCACAAGACTGTGCACCAGGATGGCTGTGGAGCGGGGTGAGAGAGAAGGACGGAGACGGTTAATATTACGGAGGTGGAAATAGGCAGACCGAGTAATATTGTTGATGTGTGAAGTGAAGGAGAGAGTGGTGTTGAGGATGACACCGAGACTCTTGACCTGAGGGGAGGGGGATAGCAGAGAGTTGATAAGGGGGACGAGAAGATGTTCTGATTTTGAAATAGAGGGTTTTGGATGTGGACCTGGGGGCTACATTGACTCAAGTTAGAGACCTAACATCTTTTCTTGGTGGCAGGTTCCTCAACAAGAGTTTGATTTGTCTCATTTCACATTCTCTTTTGCACTTTTGACATGATAATCAAAGATTACTGAAAAAATTTAAAGTGATAAAAGTATTTTACATTTAAAATATCATCTTGGGGGCCAGATAAGATGTCAACGAGGGCCACATTTGGCCCCCGGGCCTCGAGTTTGACACATATGACCTAGGGAATGTGGACCTGGGGTTCTGAATGTGGACCACATGTTCTATCACACCTGTGCTGTCATACCTTCAGGTTCTATTTCAAGTTCTTTGGTTGTTTTTGAAAGTTTGAATGAAACCATCTCAACTGTCCGAACTTCTGGATCACCACACACAGAGTTACGAGGTCCACAAACCAGGTTCTTCTGGACATTCCCAGATCCAGACTCGGAACCAGGGACTTTGGTGGGTTTTGCTCGCCTTGTCACGTGACCTTTTCATTCTTCTTCTTCTTCTAGTATTGTTTTATGGCGGTATATATATATATATATTTTTTATTAATATGATGCGTTCGTACCTCCGAATCGCTGTAAGTCGAGGGCGCCGTAACTTGAGGACTCCCTGTATACTGCTACTCCTGTTTGTCCTGATCCTGGATCTTTTGACCCATCTGTAAATACTAGAAGTTTATCCACATATTGTTTATGAAAGAATTGATGCACTAATAAGTTTTCTGAAATATTTTTTCCCTTTATGTTTGATTAATTGATGCAATGATGAATCAACCAGGGGCGGATCTACTGGGGTGGCATGGGGTGGCAGTTGCCACCCCAACAGAGAGCCTTGCCACCCTGTTTGCCACCCCAGCTGGACATTACGAATGCGAACATCTTTTTTCCGACAACATTGAATGCAGCACAATGTAGTCATATGGTCCACACTCCTTACCAGTTGGTGGCGGTAATGCTCACCTAACTTTCTTGCCAACTGCCAATAAATTTAAAGAAGAAGAAGCACAATGTACAACTGACTCAAGACGTCAAGTTCTGACTGAGTGGCGGGAAGTGAGAAATGAAATGAAAAGAGGACTGAACACACCTGTATTTCTGCTGCCTGTACTTTGGCTGTTTCATGTCTCTCCCTTTACATTGCATCATTTTATTTATATATACAGGTAGTCCCCGACTTACGAACGAGTTCCGTACCTACGGGCCGTTCGTAAGTCGAAAATTCGTAAGTAGGATCACATACAAAAAAAAAATTGTTTTTTGTACAGTACTGTGCATCTATTTTTTTTATTCCTTTTTTAAAAATAAATAAATAGATGTACCGTACTGTACAGTTACCAAGCACTTAGCCTATCATAACACAGTTTACAAAGATGAAGGAGTGAGTTGAATTGTCTCCCTTTCACTTAATGTGAATGGAGCCTGCAGGGAGGAGGGAGACAATTCAACTCACTCCTTCATCTTTAAAAACTGTGTTAGGATAGGCTAAGTGCTTGGTAACTGTACAGTCCTGTACATTTATTTATTTATTTTTAAAAGTTTTTTTTAAAATAATGAGATGCGTTCGTAAGTCCGAAACGTTGTAAGTTGGGGGCGTCGTAAGTCGAGGACTACCTGTATACTGTATATATACTGTATGTATGTGTGTGGAGGGGGAGGGTGTTGCCTCCCCCTGAAACATCCTTGCCACCCTCTTGCCACCCCATAGATATTTTTCTAGATCCGCCCCTGGAATCAACAGAAGGAGTGACCTTTTCTTTCTGTAACGTGTGCGCTTTATTTTGAAACGCTTGGAAAGTGCTTCTGACCGGAAACGCAACGAAGAGGCGGATCCGTTGAGCAGCTCTCAACGCTTTGGACTCACCTGGTGGACAGGTTCGGCTCGAATCCGGCAAGACTCCCGGTAAGTTCCATGCAGAACCCAGCAGCAGTCCCGATACCGAGCCAAACTAACCGAACCAAAAGCATGAAGCATTTATCATATCCGAGCTAAATATGTTGTTGACTAAATCTGCTCAGGTTCCGGTTCTTGATGGTTCTGCAGCGGATGTTTTGGTCTTGCTTTCACAAACGAACCAACAGATTCCTTGAGCGGGTCGGAACCAGGTTTTCATCCATGACCCGCTTCTTTCTGGATCTGCTCCGGTTCCGCTCGCTGCTGTTCGAACCCAACGGTTCGGGTCTGGAAAGTGGGTTTATTTATTTCTGGGTCATGAGACTTTTTTTGTTCGGCTCATCTGAAAACGGGTCCGAACCGATGTTGATTCAATATTTTAACAAAACGGGAGCCTGCAGCAAGTAGACATATTTTCAAAGTAAAGGGACTTCCGGTAGCCGTTGGTCCACGTTAGTGATGAACCAGAACCAGAGACGAGCTGCAGCCAGCAGGTATTCATGCAGAACCGAACCAGAACTTCTTACTTACTACAGTATTACTGTTTTACAAAGCTTTTCAGATTAAAAGTTATTGATGTTTGAAAATAAAAAAAAAATTCGTTTATGGGTACTCTACATTTAAAAAAAAATCTTTGTTCATTTCAGGCATTGATATTCACACAAGACACAAGTCATACACTGAATGAAGAGAGTATCTTATTCTATCTGCCCCCATTGTACAGAACAATCAATTCAAACAAGAAAACCTCCAATAAGCAACAAGAAAAAGAAGGGAAAAAAGTAATAATAATAATAGGTCATGAAAACAAGAAGGAACAACACACGTAATTATCGAAAATGAATCTAGACAAGATAAACTATTTTATATATATTTTTGCAAATATGTTTTTTAATCATATTCTTAAATGAAGATATTGATTTTGCATTCTTAATTTCAACTTCCAAGTTGTTCCACAATCAAATTCCTTGGATCGAGCTTGACCGACTCCTCAAACTACAGGTAGATCTAAATTTCGGTCTCACAAAAATCTCAATCCTCTTTAAATTATAGCAGCTTTGACGTTTAAGAAAATGTGTTAGGATATTCGATGGTAATTCATTTATATGAGCTTATAACTGAGAGATTATTGTAATCCACTAAGTCATGGGTTATTACGAATATTTTATTAATAATATTTTATCAGTTATATATAGGGCTCAGAGTAACGCATTGCCTTTAAATTTCCAAATGCATTTTGTTAAAAGACAAAGTTATTATAATCTCAAAGGAACAGAGATATTTGTAAAACCACAATTCAGAACTAGTTTGAAGGGACGGTCTACCTCAATCCAGGGAATTGGATTATGGAATGGCTTGGAGAATGAAGTTAAAAATGCCAAGACAATGTTTACATTTAAGAAAATGATCAAAACTGAATTGTTAAAATATATATATGAAGTAGCGTAATGTGTATTGTATTAGTTAGAAAATTAGAAAGAGTTATTCATTTTGTTCTGTTACTGGAAGATTATTATTGTTTGAACTGATTGTTTGAAAAAAGGGGCAGATATAAGATTTTTTCTTCTTTCTGCTACCTTTCATTTTTTATATTTTGTATGTTATCGTTTATGGGATTGTTTTGTATTGTTTTTTTTTAATGAACACATTTTATAAATAAAATAAATAAAAATAAAATTGTCAAGAACTGGACTGAAAGAAAGGGTGCAAGACCTTCAGAGTCTAGAGTACCTTTGATCCGGGCCACTTTCTGATCCAGGACTGGGTTAGACAATATGAAATGTGAACAGGTCCTGGACCTGGACAGGTCCCCAGTCCACTGCAGGGACACGTGAAGACAAATGAGAGAACCACTTTCACGTTGGGATGGTTTAATTCCCAATGAACCACAGGTTTTGGTCTGTGGAAGAACCCCACGGTGAGACCAGGAATTCCTGTGACTGTTGCTGTGAGGGAGCAGCTCTAACCACTGCTGCACCGTGCTGCTTGTGTTATCTAGTCACACTCTTCTGACTAATAACTCTGACTTGCAGCTCACAGTAACTGGATAAGAGAAGCACAACTCCATCAGAACTGGACCGGTACGGTTGATGGTGTGGAAAGAGTTTATTGTTTATTTGTCATATGCAGTTCAACACAAGGTCAACAATGCAATGAAATGTTCAGGATTAGAAGAACTGGGGAAAAAAATACTAAAGCATGCAATAAAAGTACTTAATAAAGTACCAAAAGGTGAAAAAGAAATATATTTACAAGGTCCAAGAGAAATACTATATAGTAAATGACAATATGGTAGAATATAACGGTGCAATAAGTATTTCACAGCTAGTAATATAAATGCACATGATGTATAATGCACATAACTAGGGGTGGCCCAATACCAGTTTTTATCAGAGTACGAGTACTAGAGTTTGTGTACTTGCCGATACTGTGTACCGATACCAAGTACTTACTCAGAACATAAACATTACACAATAATTTAAAAACGGTTTCTTTTATTTAAAACAAGATGGCTCTCTTTACTTGGAGCCATACAGTCCAGGAGTATGCTAAGGTGGAGTGTTTAAAATGTCCAACTATTTAACGTCCAACAGAAACCTCTTCAGCTACATTCCTCTGAGCAGCAGGCTCTCAATGGTGCACCTATAAAAGGTTATGAGGATGCTGGTGTTTGTATCAAACTTCTTTAATCTGCTTAGGAAGTAGGGTGTTTGTCGGGCTTTCTTGACCACAAGAAGTCTGTAACTCTATGTAAAGTCCAGGATAGATCATCAGTAATGTGAACTCCAAGGAACTTGAAGCTGCTGACCTGCTCCACCTCAGTGTTGTTTATGTTTATGTTGATGGTGGAGTGCTGGTCTCCACTCTGTCTCCTGAAGACTACTATCATCTCCTTCATTTGGCTGACATTCAGAGACGGGTTATTTTCCTGACACCAGCTGGTCGGTGATTTCACCTCATCTATGTAGGCATTCATCGTTGATGAGGCCCAAGATGGTGGTGTCATCAGTGAACTTGAGGGTGACATTAAAGCTGTGCTTGGTGGTACAGTCATTTAAATAGAGAGTACAGGAGTGGACTGAGGACACAGCCTTGAGGTGTACCAGTGCTGAGGACTAGTGTGGAGGAGAGGTGACTGCCGGTTCTCACTGCCTGTGGTCTGTTGGTGAGGAAGTCCAGAATCCAGCAGCAGATAGACTTCTCCAGAACCAGTGTGGTGAGCTTGGAGACCAGTTTGGAGGGGATTATGGTGTTGAATGCTGAGCTGTAGTTAAAGAGGTACAGTACTCAACCCACTGTGAAACGGTAGCTCTGCCCCAGACCAGATTCAAAAACCCTCATGAAAATGGGAGTGTCGAAAGACAAGGAGGGGAGGAGGTGGGTGGTTGAGCTGCGTTCACACCCCCTCTAGCAACAAACTAAAACTCCAGGAAACAACTTACCATACAGCAAGCAACAACAAAGTATAATGTAGATGTATTTATCTATTCCCACCCGATCTATCCAAAATAAAAGGCTTTAGGAAAAAAAAATGAAAATAATACATGGTATGCCGTGACCGGGGATCGAACCTGGGTCTGTCAGACCCCTAACCCGCTCTTACACCATTGCCCCATCTTGGCATTAATGCATAGCTCGTCCATCGCACAATAAGAAAACAAATGCAACCAAATAGTTTTGATGAAGTGAAAAGTATTCATACAATACACAAGTTAAAATATACAAATAACTAGTGCCATTCCAAAAATTATAATATGCTTTGTTGCAGTACTTTTGCGGCGTGCAATGTACTACTTCCATATAAGCAGGGCCGGATTTATGCAGGGGCTTTCAGGGGCTTGAGCCCGGGGCCCCGGAATTTTAGGGGCCCCCAGAGCCTCCGGACCCGTCCCCTAAGTTTTTTTTTGTGAACGGATAGTCTCAAACACGTTGTCTCACAAAGGAGAAAACTGTTCTTGTTAGGTTTTATGTAAAACTGGATGATTTTATCTTTTATTCGCTTCAGCGCGGCCGGTCCCCTCCCGCTGCCGGCGGGGGAGGGAGGGGGTGTGTGCGGCCGGTCCCCTCCCGCTGCCGGCGGGGGAGGGGGGGTGCGCGCAGCCGGTCCCCCACCCACCGCTGGTGATAAGGAAGAGAAAGTGGAGGTGAATGGAGAAATAAAAAGTGCAGGAACGGAGGCAAAGGAGCTGGTGTAGGAGAAAGCAGGGGCGGCTGTAGAAGAAATGGAGCTGGGGCCCCCCAAACCAGGTGAAGAAACAAGGGAAGAGAAAAAATGAAGTTGCTGCAAGCGTGTTGCAGGGAAGTTTGTGTTGAAGTCCAGGCAACAATAGCTATTCAGTGATTTTATTTTGTGATGGAAGCATCATATTCTAGTTTCAAACCCTAACATGTGGTTTTGTATTTAACCAGTTCAGGGTTGTTTGTAGTTTGTGACAACTGGCATATTAAAGTTGTAAGTTGTGAAAACTTACTATTCAGTCATTTTCTGCTCATCATCTGAACCAAAGCAAAACAAACAAACAAACATATATATATATATATATATATATATATATATATATATACACATATATATATA
>JBBPBX010000756.1:77136-87196 GCA_038048925.1 Garcialebias charrua | reverse complement strand
ACAGAGAGCCACTCAGAGTGGTTGCCAGGTGAGGCCATGGTGCGGTTCTGCTCTCTTCTACTAGTCACTTTCTAACTCGCCGCCCTCTGATTGGTTGCAGGTCGTTCGCCGGGATGACCACGGAGGAGACAGTGAGCTGGCAGATCCACCAACTCTGGGAGCTCCTGGACCTCGGAGACCACTTCCACCACAACCGTTACATGGTCGCCGTGTACAACAACCCTGGAGCACCACGCCGCCGCAACGAGGTCTGGCTCATCCGGAGAGACCTGTAGACTCCGCCCACCTTTAGCTGATGGTCGAAACAGAGCCGTCTTTTTACCCAATCATCTACCTGAAGCAGCTCTGGGATTACCTGACATCACTTCCTGCCATGTTGTGTTGTTTGCTGTAGTACTGCGCATGCTCAGGTGACAGGAGGCTCCGCCCTGTCTCTGATCCTAATGTGTTTAATGAGAAACAGGTTTTCAGGTTTTAGCCTTTTTAATTTTTCCATCAAACTGTTTCTCCATCAAAAATGAAACGATTTTATGTTGAAGCCGTGGAGCTTCCTGCTGCGAGCCGAGCTGGACCTTTGTCAGGTTTCAGCCACAGCTCGTTCTGGTCTCCAGGTAATGTGTCCCCGTGTCAGATGTTCTGCTCAAACTTCCATTGTGCTGTGAGCATCAAACTACAATTAGTAGTTTTGATTCAACAGGGAAAATAAAACCCTTCAACCAGCAGATGACTCGTTTGATTTTTCAGAAACTCAGGAGTAAAATGCCGTTGTAAATTTTAAAAAGTTTTCTGCCTGGAACTCAACCAGGGTTTGTTAAAGGGGACCACAGATTCAAAATTCACTTTTTAATGTTTTTTTTTACTCAACTTTGGGTATGTACTTCATAAAAAAACAGCCTTAGGGCCAAAGAAATACACCCAGTGGTTTATTTACTCTAAGTATTTATTTGTCTGTGATAGAAATGTTTCGTTCTCACTTCCTGTGGTTTGTGACGTCACAAACCGCAGCCACAACCCACACCAAACCTGAGTCCAGCCCCTCACATGATTCCTGATTTCATCTCATCTTTTGTTTAAATGTTCTTAATTTCATGTGTACAGCACTTTGTTGCAGCTGTGGTTGTTTTAAATGGCTTTATAAATAAAGTATAATTGTTATTTTTACGTTTTAGTTCAATTTTTAGCGATCGCTCCCAACGCGCAGCCGGCAGAAATAAAACGAGCAGACCGCCGGCCCGGCGAAGGGACCATCCGCGTGCGGGAACTGCTGGCTTTTGAGGACCAAGTCGGTCAGAGGTTGCCTCATACAGATAAATTAACTGGAGACACTCCGTGAACTTTGTGTGTGTGTGGACTGAAGCAGCGATCGCTCCCAAAAGCGCCGCATGCAACGAACGTTTAACTGGCGGTGTGCCGGAGGAGGAAGAGCTAACATTAGCCTCGGAGGTGGGCTAATGCTAAAAGGAGCTGCAAATGGCGGCGCGTGCAGTTTCGGTAAGTTATCTTAAGCTGGCACTAACAGTAAGTCAAATGAGTAATTTAAAAAGAGCTAATTTTAAAACAACATATTGGAGATACTGGCTGTTTCAGAGGGCGGAGTAAGGGCGGAGTAAATGTAAACAGATTTTTGAAGGGCGTGGCGTTCAGAGCTCATTATCATAAACCGGTCGTTTAGAAGGGAAGTCAGAAAATGCATAACTAGAAAGGAGATATTTTATTATCTAAGAATTACGGTAGTTTGTGCATTAAATTGAATGAATAGGGTCTGGATATCTTTTGGAATCCTGGCAAAAACCATTGCAGATATGTTCCCGTTTTTGCACATCTACCTTGTGGTGTTTTGCTAGTTTTGATACTTTGCATTTCACTTTCCATTTCTCTCCTACATTTTTTTGTTGTTGTTGTTTAAGGAAATTCTACCATTGCTGTTCATCATTCTTTAGTTTGTAGCAGGTCGCTTTTGTAAATGAGCCCTCGAGGCTCAATGAGATTTACCTGACTAAATAAAGGTTGAATGAATGAATGAATAGCCCACAGAAATACCATAAAAATTTAAAAAAACAATATGTGTTCTCCTTTGAAAAGTTTACTTGCGGTGCCACAGCAGTTCTCCCAACCTATACGTGACACATCTGTTGACACGAGGCATCCGGTCCAAATCCTGGAGGGCCACTATCTTACCGGTCTGAGATGTTTGCTGCTCCAACAATCCTGAAGTGATGGTTCAATCAGCTCTTCATGGTCTACAGACGGATTTAGACCAGGACTGGACAGCCCTGGTCTACCTACAGTACTTGGAGTGGACATGTGGAGACAGACCTCTGATTTGCATTCATTCTGAATTCAGGCTCGTCCGTCAGTCTAAATAAACTGGTTAGTTCAACATCCTCAGTTTCCATGGAAACGGGCCTCCTCACTCTTACCTGAACATGACACCGTAAAGAAGAAAAACAAGATGTGAAACCCAAACAACTTTATTTACAAAACAGCTCAGATGGTTTACAGTCATCTGAATTGACTTTTTTTTTAAAAAGGCAAACAAAACACTAAAATAAGAAACGGGAAGTCAGTGGGTGTGGCTGTGGTGTGATGTCATCCAGGTTAGATCAGATCAGCCACTGCAGAGACAGACAGAAATGTATTAATAACCAATCACAGCGTTACCATGGTAACATTGCTCTGTTTGGCCAGATTTTACCATTCATAGGCATCTCGTCAATCTGGGTGGAGTAGTACTGCTCAATGTCTCGCAGGATCCTGATGTCGTCGTTCTTCACAAAGTTAATGGCCACACCCTTCCTGCCATACCGACCCGACCGACCGATCCTAAAAACAGATCAGAGGTTCTGATTAACTGATACAAACCCTCATGACAGATCTGCTGTACCGAGTGGGTGGAGTCCATTTATCAGCTACTAGCATTTTAAAAACACGAGAGATGTCCGGTAAATATTCATGTTTTTCCCTAAGCATTTAACTTTCAGTTCCCCCAACCTCCATACGGGTCAGGGATCATTTTGTTCATTCACTTCCACCGGTTCTACAAATCAACATGGATGAGTAGAACAAGAAGGCTGAGCTCACCCACAAGCACAATTTCCACTTTATAATCCTTTCAAAATAAAACAGGTCCTGTCTTCAATTTATATACACCTCACCCCTCAATGCACATCATCACAGAGTCGTACTCCGAAGAAACACACAGGTAAGAGTCAGGCGTCTCAGGCAAAAGTCAGGTGAGAGTCGGGTAGGGCTGCAACAACGAACCGATAAAATTCTATGAATAAAAGCGTTGGCAACGAATTTCATCATCGATTCGTTGTGTCACGCGATTATGCTTCTTTCACGGCGCTGCAGAGCCGTTTTGTTCACGGGCACAGCGATGTCAAAGCTGGCTGACTGAATAAAGTAAATCTTTTTTTAAAAGCAGCGTGAGTTGAACAGCAGAGGCGGTGTTTTCAAAGGAAAGTAAGTCAATTTTACAAATGACTGACGCCAAGAAAACTGTTCGACCCAGGTCCGTAAAAGTGTGGGAGCTCTTGACACTTCACAAAGATAAAAAAAAAACTGCGCAATATGCAGCTTTGAAAAGTGACGAGACGACACGGGAGAACCACGCTGATGAAATGTAAACATGACGGAGTCGTGAACCAATTTCACCGCGGTGTGGATGAAGGAACAGCAGCAGGTAAGTCTCTACATTAAACCACATTTGTTCTGTTTCAAAGGGAGAAAACGTAATGTCAGTGTCTCTGGCAGCTGAAGCAGCTGCTTGTTTCTTAGCTGTGACAGTGATGGAGAACGTGTGTGTTTTTATGTTTAATTTAATGGTACAAGCAGTGTTTAAATGCGATTTATAAATAAATCTTACACAAAGGTGGTGATAATTTAATGATTTAGCTTCAACTTTTAATTTGCTGGCAAAGTCTGAAGACACTGCATTGTATGGAAGGATGAATTGCATTTAAACAGGAATTACAGTAATTTATTTCATCTACTCAAGTGTGTGTAATTAGTATTTTATATTGTGTGTGTGTGTGTGTGTGTGTGTGTGTGTGTGTGTGTGTGTGTGTGTGTGTGTGTGCGTGTGTGTGTGTGGTGTGTGTTTAATTGCTCTTTGGGCTACTATTTGCCTGAACCTAGCACTGTAAGTGAAACAAGGCATTTCTTGAGTTGCTGTAAATTATGCTATAATACATATAAACTCTCTCTCATTCCAGAAAACAACAACAAACAATGACAGCCTTCATTATGGAAAGACATCATGCACACCACAGCAAGCAGCTGTCTTGACTGAAAGCATCCTTAAATGAGCGTCATCGACATGAGGCCTCTGTCGATGGTTGAGGACAAAGGCTTCACTACAATGATCCACACTTTTAATGGTAAATGGACTGTGCTTGTATAGCGCCTTTCTATCTAATTAAGATACTCAAAGTGCTTTACACTACAATCGGTCCTCATTTACCCTTTCATACAGCACTCTACTAGATCTCTACAAAGCTAATTGAACAAATCATTCTAAAGAGACTAATCGGAGCTTTAGCTCACATTCATACACCAATGGGGCACACATTGGAGGCAATGAGGGGTTCAGTATCTTGCCCATGGACACTTTGGCATGTGACTACTGGTGGATTCCAACCCCCAGCTCTTGCATTGCAGGACGACTGCTCTAACCACTCAGCCGCCCCATCCAAGTTAAAACAATCCACACCTTTAATCCAGGTTACAACAATCCACACCTTTAATCCAGGTTACACTCTTCCCTCAAGGACACATTTTACAAAGTAGCTACATATTGTGCAGGTATAAAGCATACATTTGTATATATTTTTGTGTATATTTATTTTTTATTGAAGCTATTTGACTAACTTTTTATTTTTTAATTATTCAATATTTTACTAACAGAATAGTCAAGTAGCAACTTGTTTTTTGTGCGATTTGATATGTCAGTCAAATTTTGGAATAAAGAGGTGATAATTAAAACTTTTTATTTTTGCAGATTCATAGATGAATCGAAAAAATAATCGGCCGATTAATCGATTATTGGAATAATCGTTAGTTGCAGCCCTAGAGTCGGGTGAGAGTCAGGTGAGAGTCGGGCGAGAGTCGGGTGTCTCAGGTGAGAGTCAGGTAAGACTCAGGTGTCTCAGGTGAGAGTCAGGTAAGAGTCGGGTGTCTCAGGTGAAAGTCAGGTGTCTCAGGTGAGAGTCAGGTAAGAGTCGGGTGTCTCAGGTGAAAGTCAGGTGAGTCGGGTGTCTCAGGTGAAAGTCAGGTGTCTCAGGTGAGAGTCAGGTGAGTCAGGTGTCTCAGGTGAAAGTCAGGTGAGTTGGGTGTCTCAGGTGAGTCGGGTGTCTCAGGTGAGAGTCGGGTGTCTCAGGTGAGTCGGGTGTCTCAGGTGAGAGTCGGGTGTCTCAGGTGAGAGTCGGGTTAAGCTTGGTTTATACTTCTGTCTTACGTCTTTTACCCCCCGTTGAGTGAAAACAGGTAGCGCAACATCTGGCTGCACTCCTGCTGTGATCCCCCGGTGACAGCCCGTCTTGTACGTGGCCCTCAAGCAGAACTGCAAGACGTCTTGCAGTTCTGCTTGAGGGCCACGTACAAGACGGGCTGTCACCGGGGGATCACAGCGGGAGTGCAGCCAGATGTTGCGCAATGTTTGTTCACTCAACGGGGGGTAAAAGACGTCAGACAGGGAGTCTTGCGGAGTATAACCCAGCCTTAAAAAACTCGGGTGTCTCAGGTGAGAGTCAGGTAAGAGTCGGGTGTCTCAGGTGAAAGTCAGGTGAGTCGGGTGTCTCAAGTGAGAGTCAGGTGTCTCAGGTGAGAGTCAGGTAAGAGTCGGGTGTCTCAGGTGAGAGACAGGTAAGAGTCGGGTGTCTCAGGTGAGAGATCAGGTAAGAGTCGGGTGTCTCAGGTGAGAGACAGGTAAGAGTCGGGTGTCTCAGGTGAGAGACAGGTAAGAGTCGGGTGTCTCAGGTGAGAGACAGGTAAGAGTCGGGTGTCTCAGGTGAGAGACAGGTAAGAGTCAGGTGTCTCAGGTGAGAGACAGGTAAGAGTCGGGTGTCTCAGGTGAGAGACAGGTAAGAGTCGGGTGTCTCAGGTGAGAGACAGGTAAGAGTCAGGTGTCTCAGGTGAGAGACAGGTAAGAGTCAGGTGTCTCAGGTGAGAGACAGGTAAGAGTCAGGTGTCTCAGGTGAGAGACAGGTAAGAGTCGGGTGTCTCAGGTGAGAGACAGGTAAGAGTCGGGTGTCTCAGGTGAGAGACAGGTAAGAGTCGGGTGTCTCAGGTGAGAGACAGGTAAGAGTCGGGTGTCTCAGGTGAGAGACAGGTAAGAGTCGGGTGTCTCAGGTGAGAGACAGGTAAGAGTCGGGTGTCTCAGGTGAGAGACAGGTAAGAGTCGGGTGTCTCAGGTGAGAGACAGGTAAGAGTCGGGTGTCTCAGGTGAGAGACAGGTAAGAGTCGGGTGTCTCAGGTGAGAGACAGGTAAGAGTCGGGTGTCTCAGGTGAGAGACAGGTAAGAGTCGGGTGTCTCAGGTGAGAGACAGGTAAGAGTCAGGTGTCTCAGGTGAGAGACAGGTAAGAGTCAGGTGTCTCAGGTGAGAGACAGGTAAGAGTCGGGTGTCTCAGGTGAGAGACAGGTAAGAGTCAGGTGTCTCAGGTGAGAGACAGGTAAGAGTCGGGTGTCTCAGGTGAGAGACAGGTAAGAGTCGGGTGTCTCAGGTGAGAGACAGGTAAGAGTCGGGTGTCTCAGGTGAGAGACAGGTAAGAGTCGGGTGTCTCAGGTGAGAGACAGGTAAGAGTCGGGTGTCTCAGGTGAGAGACAGGTAAGAGTCGGGTGTCTCAGGTGAGAGACAGGTAAGAGTCGGGTGTCTCAGGTGAGAGACAGGTAAGAGTCGGGTGTCTCAGGTGAGAGACAGGTAAGAGTCGGGTGTCTCAGGTGAGAGACAGGTAAGAGTCGGGTGTCTCAGGTGAGAGACAGGTAAGAGTCGGGTGTCTCAGGTGAGAGACAGGTAAGAGTCGGGTGTCTCAGGTGAGAGACAGGTAAGAGTCAGGTGTCTCAGGTGAGAGACAGGTAAGAGTCGGGTGTCTCAGGTGAGAGACAGGTAAGAGTCGGGTGTCTCAGGTGAGAGACAGGTAAGAGTCGGGTGTCTCAGGTGAGAGACAGGTAAGAGTCGGGTGTCTCAGGTGAGAGACAGGTAAGAGTCAGGTGTCTCAGGTGAGAGACAGGTAAGAGTCGGGTGTCTCAGGTGAGAGACAGGTAAGAGTCGGGTGTCTCAGGTGAGAGACAGGTAAGAGTCAGGTGTCTCAGGTGAGAGACAGGTAAGAGTCGGGTGTCTCAGGTGAGAGACAGGTAAGAGTCAGGTGTCTCAGGTGAGAGACAGGTAAGAGTCGGGTGTCTCAGGTGAGAGACAGGTAAGAGTCAGGTGTCTCAGGTGAGAGACAGGTAAGAGTCAGGTGTCTCAGGTGAGAGACAGGTAAGAGTCGGGTGTCTCAGGTGAGAGACAGGTAAGAGTCGGGTGTCTCAGGTGAGAGACAGGTAAGAGTCGGGTGTCTCAGGTGAGAGACAGGTAAGAGTCGGGTGTCTCAGGTGAGAGACAGGTAAGAGTCGGGTGTCTCAGGTGAGAGACAGGTAAGAGTCGGGTGTCTCAGGTGAGAGACAGGTAAGAGTCGGGTGTCTCAGGTGAGAGACAGGTAAGAGTCAGGTGTCTCAGGTGAGAGACAGGTAAGAGTCGGGTGTCTCAGGTGAGAGACAGGTAAGAGTCAGGTGTCTCAGGTGAGAGACAGGTAAGAGTCGGGTGTCTCAGGTGAGAGACAGGTAAGAGTCAGGTGTCTCAGGTGAGAGACAGGTAAGAGTCGGGTGTCTCAGGTGAGAGACAGGTAAGAGTCGGGTGTCTCAGGTGAGAGACAGGTAAGAGTCGGGTGTCTCAGGTGAGAGACAGGTAAGAGTCGGGTGTCTCAGGTGAGAGACAGGTAAGAGTCGGGTGTCTCAGGTGAGAGACAGGTAAGAGTCGGGTGTCTCAGGTGAGAGACAGGTAAGAGTCAGGTGTCTCAGGTGAGAGACAGGTAAGAGTCGGGTGTCTCAGGTGAGAGACAGGTAAGAGTCGGGTGTCTCAGGTGAGAGACAGGTAAGAGTCGGGTGTCTCAGGTGAGAGACAGGTAAGAGTCGGGTGTCTCAGGTGAGAGACAGGTAAGAGTCGGGTGTCTCAGGTGAGAGACAGGTAAGAGTCAGGTGTCTCAGGTGAGAGACAGGTAAGAGTCGGGTGTCTCAGGTGAGAGACAGGTAAGAGTCGGGTGTCTCAGGTGAGAGACAGGTAAGAGTCGGGTGTCTCAGGTGAGAGACAGGTAAGAGTCGGGTGTCTCAGGTGAGAGACAGGTAAGAGTCGGGTGTCTCAGGTGAGAGACAGGTAAGAGTCGGGTGTCTCAGGTGAGAGACAGGTAAGAGTCGGGTGTCTCAGGTGAGAGACAGGTAAGAGTCGGGTGTCTCAGGTGAGAGACAGGTAAGAGTCGGGTGTCTCAGGTGAGAGACAGGTAAGAGTCGGGTGTCTCAGGTGAGAGACAGGTAAGAGTCGGGTGTCTCAGGTGAGAGTCAGGTAAGAGTCGGGTGTCTCAGGTGAGAGTCAGGTAAGAGTCGGGTGTCTCAGGTGAGAGTCAGGTAAGAGTCGGGTGTCTCAGGTGAGTGTACCTATGGATGTAGAGCTCTCTGTTGTTGGGCAGGTCGTAGTTGATGATGAGGGAAACCTGTGGGACGTCCAAACCTCGAGCCCAAACGTCCGTTGAAATCAGGACACGACTGAAACACAAACAGGAATTTGTTGTTTGATGTCTGAGAGGACGACTGTGTCTGAAACTGTGTCTCCTTTCCCTACGTGTGAATGTCTCCTGAACATCTTAGGGATGCAGAGATACCAGTGCTGGTCTCAAATGCCAGGAGGAAGAGCAGGAGGGGGAGCAGGGAGAACAGGAGAAGGAACAGAGGAAAGGATGGGGAGGAAGAGCAGGTTCAGGAGTGTGGACTGAATGAGACCATTTTGTTTTCTTTTCATACAATGTGTGAAATGGTTTTATATATTTTTTCTTTTGGTATTTAATGTAAAATGAATAAATTAAATAAATAAAAAAATTTTAAATAAAAGGAAAGCAAACAGAAACTCAACACAGACCAGAGGCAGCCGTTTTATTTCACTTAGTGTGGGGGAAAAAAGTGGTGTTGGAGCGCCCCCTGTCTCCTCCTGTGTGCATGTCCCTGTCTCCTGTCCTGTCCCTGTCTCCTCCTGTGTGCATGTCCCTGTCTCCTGTCCTGTCCCTGTCTCCTCCTGTGTGTTTCTTTATTTGCATCTTTGTCTGTCCCTGTGTCAGCCGGGACAGACAAGTCCACGAGGTACCTGGCTCCAGATCTGAACTCCTTCATGATGGACTCTCGTTCTTTCTGTGGCATGTCTCCGTGCATGGAGGACACCGTGAAGTTGGCCTCTCTCATCTTCTCAGTCAGCCAGTCCACCTGAAACAACAAAGACACTCAAAATAGGTTTCCCACAAGGCTTTGCTGCTGCAATTATACTCATAACCCTGTCCCATGTAACTGGTTTCAGAGCCGTGCCAGTTCAGTCCTGGTGCAGGTCTCTGGAGTCCCTCATGTCAGGTGAGATCCTCTGTGAGGGCGGTCTTCATTTCCAATTTAATCACCGCTGAGATTTCTGCTTTAACTGATGACAGTCTGACTCCAGGGCCCCGACACATTTGTCTCTCTGGGATCGGGGGGAGTGGAGTCCTCGGCTTTGGAAGTATCTTGGTCCGACGGGCCCAGTGACCATGGAACGTGTGTATTTATATTTCTTTAATTTTGCTGCCATCCTCGAGCTTTGCCGAGTCAATCACATAGGGGTGTAACAGTACCGAACCGTTTTGGTTAGGGGTGCACCGATTTCAATTTTCTGGCCGATCACCGATTACCGATTTTTAGAAAGTCTGACCTGCCGATTCCGATTTTGGCCGATACTGATTTTCAGGTGTTAAAAGGTCAAAATGCACCCTAAATTTTCAGGATTTTCCAACCTTT
>JBBPBX010000756.1:65509-77066 GCA_038048925.1 Garcialebias charrua | reverse complement strand
GCTATTATTTGCAGCACGCATTGCATTAGCAGCCTAGCTTCTCGTTGCGGTCTCCTGTTTGGGAACGTTATGGCTTTCTTGTTAAAAGACGAGCGCAAATCCAAAGCTGTGTGTGGACGTGGTTTCACGGAGACTGGATTTGCAGCAGCAACACGTCTAACTTGTTAACGGACTTCTTGAAATGACATCATCCGAATGTGAACGTCTTCTACAAGCAGCTTGTTGCAAAGACCGCTAACAGCAGCTGCATTTAAACAACATTTATCAGGTAAATCAGATCTGTCCAGAGCAATAACACAAACTGTAGGAGTTTTTAAATCTCTGGATCTACGTCTGAATGTTGTTGATGCGCCGGCTTTAAAGTCATCGAGCCCCACTACAACATCCATCACGTCAACACTTCAGCCAAAAAGTTCAGCACTTTATGAAAAAGTTTAAACTGATATTGTCAACAAGCCCTGGAGCTGATTAAACCACGATGATGACCGAGAGATCTAACCACCTCAACTGTTCAAGAAGAGGTATTGTTGTTTTATTATTATTATCTAATTAATCTTTTTAATTTAAAATTATAATCTTATTAACTTTTTTTTTTTTACCTCTTTGCGTTTTATTTCCAGTCTGGGACAGAGATAGCAGTTAACTTCTTCCTCTTCAGGGAACTCCACCAGATCACCTGCAGTAGAAGTGTGTGATGACTGAACTCTGAACTTTTCCAGGGACCTGTCCCACCTGGAGGAGCAGGTCCAAGAAGAGGTTGTTGTGAGTAATGAGGACAAATACAGCCACACTGCTGCTACTGTTGTTCGTGAGCAGTTTTCTCCACCTCTGGAGATATTCACTGCAACTAGATCTGTGCTTTCAGCAGAAAATGTGGACAAGTTTGTCTTTTTGGACAAAACCTTAAAACTTGATTACCGTAGTTAGATCATAAACAGTCTGCTGCTGCTTATTGTTCTGGTTCTGGCTGTTATTGTATTTATTAAGATTTTTATTATTGTTAGTAGAGTTTATTTAGTGTAAAGAATGCATTTATTAAGATTTTTATTATTGTTAGTAGAGTTTATTTATTGTAAAGAATGCCAATGCCGATTCATAGATGTATCAAAAAAATACTCGGCCAATTAATCAATTATTGAAATAATCGTTAGTTGCAGCCCTAATCTGCATCCACATTCAGTAGTTGAAAATGGGCTTGTGTGCTACGTTTCACACTTTGGAGACCAAGATCATCACAGCCATTCTCACACTAACCAGACCTTAATCAGAGTGGTGGAAAAGTAATTTGTTTTTCTTTGTCAACTAAAATAATCTAAGCTCAGAATTTTGTTGGACATGAGATTATAAAAGCATCAGTCATCAATTTTATAATTGCATTGCAGCCCTCTGAACCAAACTGTGAGGTGCTTCAAGATTCCCACTCATAATGGGTTTAGCAGAAAACCTGCTTGTTATCCATTAAGACACTAAGTGCTGCCACCTATGACTTCATTTATTTTTCTAAACAGAGAACAGACTCTGAGGTGTAATGTCTACAGTGAAAGCTGGGAAAGTGCATTTTACATGTTCATCTTTGTTCACACACAGTGGTGAGGTGAAATAATGCTTGAGGTTAACCTTCATTCACCGGAGACGCAGGTTACAACACCCTCAGAGGGTTTAATGCTAAGTCTTTATCCTTATTAGCACCTGATGCGCTTTCACTCATTGAAAGCAGCCAGGCCTGATAATAAAAATATCAAGGTGTTTGTTTGAATAAAGTGTAGACATTTCACAGCTTTGCACACACAGAAAACGTCATGTCAGATCAGCACAAACAGCACGAGAATGACTATACATGTACTATGTGAACACGCAAACAGAGGTGGCACACATGAGTCAGCACAGTGTCTTTAGAGGCGCACTGCTTAAGTTTCACACCACAGAAGACTCACTAGAGTGTTTTGAACTGAAAGTAAAATACAGGAAAATTACTATGAGAACTATCAAGGACGTAAACATTTTCACCCCTGAAAGAGGGAAGACTGAAGATGTGAAGATCACGAAAAGTTACAACGAAGAACCTGTCCAGAGGACCTGACTCAGCCTTGTTAAGATGTATCTACCAGGATCATTGAGCACGCATTCAGTACTGTACATTACAAATGCATCTGATTCAGAAGTTTCACTCATCTGTGCACAGCAGAGCTCATGCACAATTACCGATAAACAAAAAAAAAGGTTTCATGAACACAAACACAGCCAAGGGCAAGATGAAACTACGGTTGCAACATTTTGGGAAATTTCTAAATTGGAAATTTTACTTGGAACATAATAGGAAAATTATATTTAACAAAAAAAAATTGTTCACGCTAACGTTTATGGTCAAAGTGTCATACACAGGGCTATTAATGCAAAGCTCATCAATGGAGCACATAAATGTTTTCTCAAACTGTTGTGTGTTTGAAACCAGAACATCTGGGGGAAGTATCATCTCTCTATTGTTTGCTAAGAGAGCACACAGTTTTCTAACAAAGAAAATCGTCATGAAATACAAACAGTGCACAAGAAGGGGATGGGCAACAATCAAAACAGGCATTCAGAAGTGTGTGCACATTTCACAAAGAACACAAAAAGTTAGGGGTGCACCGATTTCAATTTTCTGGCCGATCACCGATTACAGATTTTTAGAAAGTCTGACCTGCCGATTCCGATTTTGGCCGATACCGATTTTCAGGTGTTAAAAGGTCAAAATGCACCCTAAATTTTCAGGATTTTCCAACCTTTACTGAGGCAGATAAAATCGGTAGATAAAATCGGCTTCTCATTTAAAGATCGGCCGATCACCGATCTCCCCAAATTAAGGAAATCGGAGCCGATCTATCGGCCGGCCGATTTATCGGTGCATCCCTACAAAAAGTTTAAGGCAGATTCTTCAAAGCAGTGCATTTGCCCCAAAAAGTAATTCCTAATAAAAATGTGTAAATTACTTAACCTGCTGTGTACTGTATTATGTTATCTGCATTTTTCTACAATTTTGACTAATTGAAATAGAATTTAAAATATTTGTAGAGATTCACTCTCAGCTTCTTGTTTATTTTTAGTTATGACTTAACTTAAAGGGGACCACATATAGGTCTTTAAAATTTTTATGTTATGTCTGTGTGCTATCTTGACAACATTAATTCATTTTAATACACAAAATAATTCTTAGATAATCAATTATACCCTTTTTAATTCTGCCATTTTTAAAGACCGTGTAAAGTGAAATTAAATGTGTGTTTTTAGTTTGTCACATGGCATAAATATGTGTTATTAATCACCCATATAAATCTGACTGATTAAAAACATTGTTTACCTTATAAAATTAAGTCTCAAAAATCATGAAAAAACATGATTTTGCCTTGCCCTGGAACGCTGGGGGCGTGTCAGTGCGTGGGCGTGGTTTCAGCGCACCTGCGCTCGTGTCCTGCTCACTGACTGTGGAGAGGCAGACAGCAGAGCCAGTAAACCTGCTCTGTTTTTGGCCCTGTTTACACGGATACTGTGTGGGGGAAACGTAACTTTTGGGCATGTTAATTAGTTTAAAAGTTTTGCGTTGACACGGATCTGACATGGATCTGCTCGAATCTCCCCCCTCCCTCATGCCCCCCCGCTTACACCCACTGCGCATGCGTCCTGCTGAACCTTCACCCACTGCGCATGTGTGCTGCGTCACTCTGCTGGCAGTCTGCTAGTTTCTTTTGTGCTAAAAGCTGAGCTAACAACAACAAGTTAAAGCTGGATTTTGGATAAGAGTCGACACTATTTGACACCAAGCGGCCGGGACCTCTTCATCTAACAAGCTGCACCAGTTGCTGACTGTGGACCAGAACCGAGTCGATGAGGATGAAGTCTGACTTTACTCCGTGATAAACAGCTGACTTACAGCAGGTAAATCAACGTTCTTAATATAATGTTTGCTTGTGTTTACTTTGATCACACAACAACGGAGTTTTTATTTATTTATTTATTTATTTCTGCCAGGTGGAGAAGCTGTCGTTCCAAACAGGCAGACGGTTCGGCGGTTCTGATGGGTCCAGATGAACACACAGCAAGAGTCCAGTTCATTAACGTAGTTACAGTTCGGTTCACGTGTTTTTAATAGTGTTCAGTTTAATTCTCAGTGTTTGCGTTGTAAAATTTGTGCTGCTGAATAAATAAATAAATAAATAAACCTGGTGTCTTCATTTTCACAGCACGTTACGCACTGTTTAAAAAATGTAACGAGTCCAGATAGATACTGTACAGTTCAGATAAATTTAAACATCTCCCACGCTAACATAAATACTGTTTATTATTGTTAAACTGTTATATTGAGCAGCGTGACACGTGAAATGTCAGCCTGCCCCGCGCGTGCGGGCTGCGCGCATGTGGTTGACACAAAAGATCAGCAGGAGATGTTTATATTATCAGCGGGGGTGCAGCGAAAAAGTTCCACTTTGGGAGCAGGCTCAGAAAACTATCGGTGTCATAGAGGGGGGCCAGCGGTGTCGTGTAGGCGATAAGCAAAGTCGCAAAGAGAAAGTAGCGGTTACACTCAAAATACGCGCCGTGTAAACTGGCCCTTTATCTGAGTTCTGTCTGTAAAAGCAGCTACTTTTTCCAAGAGTTACGCTGTTTTTGTAAATAGTTTTCTTGTGTGTTTTTAATCTGGAATGAATAAAAAAATTAAATAAATAAAGAGTTGTACCATGCGGGAATTGAACCCGTGGAGTTTGGGACGGAAGGCAAGCGCTTTATCCATTGACCTATCCAGGCACTACAGATACTCGGTATAAAACCACGCGGTATAAAAACATGTTATGATTTGTACGGGTGCCCTGACCATTGCGACATCCAGGGAAGATGCACGAACGAGGCATAATTGATTAGCTAGCTAACAATGAACAAAATATCTATGCTATTGCTATCTGATGCTATCTGCGATTCGCGAGTGAACGGCTCCACCGAGGTGAATTTATACGGCTGGAGCTGCAGGGGGTGGGGCTATACTAATGAGGACCGCGTGACGAAACGCGGTCCCGTTTAAACCACGCCTAAAAAATCCTGAAAAAGACATATCTTTATACACAGTTTCATCTATAACTCCAAAATTAATTGAGCTACAATTTTGAGACTTTTTACTCATTTACAACATTACAATTATGACATTTATAATGTTTATTTAAGAAAATATTGAAATTCACTTTACACGGTCTTTAACTTTCGTTTTGAACGACCGGTTTCTGATACCGAGTTCTGAAGTCCACGCCCTTCAAAGGTCTGTTTACGCCCTCTGTAACAGCCAGTATCTGTAATGTGTTGTTGTTTTAAAATTAGCTCTTTTTTTAATTACTCATTTGACTTACTGTTAGTGCTAGCTTAAGATAACTTACTGAAACCCGTCTGAACGCGCCGCCATGAGCTGCTCCTTTTAGCATTAGACCACCCGAATCCGATGCTAATGTTAGCTTGTTCCTCTTCCGGTGTTCGCCAGCTCCGCTCGTTGCACGCGACGATTTTGGGAGTTATCGCTGTTCCAGCCAAGACACACACAAAGTTCACCAAGTGTCTCCCGTAAATTAATCCGTATGGAGAAGGTCCTCGCTGCTGCAAGGCTGCTGCGAGGCTGCAGCGAGGCTGTACAGTTGAAGCTCCGCTCCATCCGCCAGAAGAGGGTCCCGTTGCTGCCGGTCTCTATACAGGGAACCCCCGACCTACGAACGAGTTTGGGACCTAAGAACCGTTCGCAGCTCGATCCGTTCGTAGGTAGGGGGTGAAAATTATATTTAAAAAAAAAATTATTCATTCATTCATTCATTCAACCCTTATTTATCATGCTAACGGAGCGTGCGCACATTTAATCATGTACAGTAGTGTACTGTAATGTTAAACATTGCTATTCACATTTACAGAATAAATAAAAATATATTTTCTTACTTTGAGATGGTCAAAGCCGACATCTTAGGTTGCCATGCGTTGATTGTTGTCGGGCCTAGCAGCCCCGCCGGCCGGCCAGTGAACCACCGCAGCCGCTCCAGACCTGTGTTAGCTAGCTGGCTAGCTTCTGCTAGCCAAGCCATGAGCTGGTGTTGGAGCGGCGGCGCGATCAATCTGCAGCTTCTGCTGCTGCCTTAGACATCCACAAAGTTCACAGAGACGTTTCCAGCTCGTAATTAATCCATATGAAGCCATCCTGGTCACCAGTCTTCGGCCGGCTACCGTGTTAGCTCCCGTGTTAGCTTCTGGAGCTAGCCAGGCCAGAGCCAGGCCGGAGGTGTAGCCAGGCCGGCCGGAGGTGTTCCCGCGGCGGCCTGGCACGATCTGCGATAAATCCGCTGCTGCCTTAGACATCCACAAAGTTCACAGAGACGTTTCCAGCTCGTAATTAATCCATATGAAGCCATCCTGGTCACCAGTCTTCGGGCCGACTCCCGGCAGCTAGCCTAAAATGGCGTCCGGTGTTCTACATGAATTTGTGACCGGAGACCCCAGTGACTGAACCTAAAACGCCGTCCGGTGTTCTACATTAATTTGTGACCGTGTAAACTGAAGACCTACTTCCTGTTTCCCAAGATTGCTCAAAAATGATCAGAAATGATCTTTTTTATCATAATTATTATTTATAAAGCCTTTAAAACAACCAGAGCTGCAACAAAGTGATGTACACATGAAATTAAGAACATTTAAACACAAAAAAAAAAAAAAAAATTTTTTTTTTTTTAATTCATATTTTTATTAAATATGATATGTTCGTAGGTCCCGTGGTTCGCAGGTCGATGGGGTCGTAGGTCGGGGGTTACCTGTATGCCGGCGGCCTGCTCGTTTTATTTCTGCCGGCTGCGCGTTGGGAGCGATCGCAAATACACTAAAAATTGAACTAAAACATAAAAATAACAATTATACTTTATTTATAAAGCCATTTAAAAAAAACACAGCTGCAACAAAGTGCTGTACACATGAAATTAAGAACATATAAACAAAAGATGAGATGAAATCATGAAAAACAACAGTCATGTGTTTAATACAGAAGTGGGTTGAGCCTAACCAGGGGTTGCTAGGTGAGGGGCTGGATTCAGGTTGGGGTGGGTTGTCCTCTCGCTTGTGACGTCACATGCGAGAGTATTTTAAAACAAAACCTATCTTATCACAGTAAAATAAATATACTTAGAGTAAATAAACCACTGGGTGCATTTCTTTGGCCTTAGGACTGTTTTTTTATGAAGTACATACCCAAAGTTGAGTAAAAAAAACATTAAAAAGTGAATTTTGCAAGTGTGGTGTTGCTTTGCAGTATTACCGGTATATGAAATAAAAAAATAAAAAAACGAGGGTTAATTTTACTGAAATTACTTTATTTAGTAAAGTATTCAGTATCAAAGTATAAAAATAAAATAAATAAAAATGATCCTTCTGTTATTTAGATTGAAAACGTCTGCACAAAATATAGATAAACAAAAACCACCACAAAAACTAAACTGCAGGTGCAGTTTTCCAAAACAACTACCGGTAAATAAAATGAAGCTTAAAGGTGCAGTCTGCAGTTTCTGTAGAACGCAACACATCGAAAAATTTTCAACAGGGAAAGCATTCTGATCCCTCCCCCTCAGAGCCATATATGGCTCTGCCCCCCCTTTTCTGCTGAAATTCAAATTCAAGCTGTTTTTATTGGCTGGTTAAAAACTCTGTTTTTATTGGCTGGTTAACGGCGAGTCACTGTGGCTTTTTAGAAATGCTTTTAGTAACACCTGGAGAAGCAAGGGGACTATAGTTTTTTCAAAGATTACTTTAGCCCCTTTCATAAGACGCATCAATCCGTCTCTGATGCGTGTTCAGACCTTTAGCGAGCATTCAGAAAACATACAAACGCGCCTTGGCGAGTAAAGTTGACTCGCCTCTGATCCGTGCCTGACCCGTGAGCAGAGGTAGTGTTAAAGCCGCATCTGTCGACTTGTGAAAGGTCTCGGGGCTGCGCGGCTTCAAACTTATTTGAATAATGACGTACTCTCCCACGTACTATCCCGGCGCACACTGTCGCGCTGTATTTAAATGTGTAAACAACAACATGACATCTGTATTTTGCTCGCGCATCACTTGCTATTCTTCGCCGAATCTTTTTCTTTTTTTATTGATCATCACGGAAATGTCTAATTGGGGTGATGCAGAGACCTGTGTGCTCCTGTCTCTGCGCGCAGAGGAGGAAAAAGGGACTTACCGGTACAGTGAAGGATGGGGCCCTTCTGGAGCGGATTGCTTTACTGATGCGAGAGCAAAAAAAAACAAAAAACAAAAAAAAGCATTCGGAGAAACACAACGATGTTCGCTAGCGTCGCCATGTTTGTTTACATCCACCTCTGCGGTGCGGTCCCACGTTAAACACGCAGGCACCACGTCCTCTGAGCAGCAGATTTTCACCATGCCTCTTTTCAACACGCGCTCCAAATCGTTTTGTGAATGCTCCTTTGAGGGCGGGCTGTGGCCGGATTCAACTTTGTTTTATGAATGACCCAATGGGTATTAAAGCCAGACTCGTCTGTGCGGGAACTGCGCGGGTCTGACTTATGAAAGGGGCTTAAGTCTAACATCAGTCTGTCAGGAGATAGTGACAGAGTGAAGAAATTTGTTAAAAATATATTTTTAGAAAACTTACAGACTGCACTACAGAAACTGCAGACTGCACCTTTAAGATCTGTTGGGCATAAATAGGGGTGTAACAATACATAAAACTCTCGAGACGAGACGAGACAAATTACAGAGTTTGCGAGAACGAGACGAGATTTTAATATTAGTTCAAGAAAACTTCAAAGATCGGTTTTATGCCGCAAAAAGGCTTTTATTCTGTTTTAACATGTATTACAAACTCAACTGATGTCTTCATTTTACTGATTGAATCTCCTTAGACCAGGGGTGTCAAACTAATTTCCACTGAGGGCCACATCAGCTTAGTGGTTGCCCTCAAAGGGCCAGATGTAGCTGTAAGACAGTATAAATGTAGTTAAATTTAACTAAATGTACAGTAATGTAAATTAACCACAACTACTCCTTATTGGTAAATAACTGTTTTTTTACTTATTCAACTTACAAATATTACATATATATATTTGCACAGATGTAGAAATATATGTCTACTTCTTACACTGTTATAATATAAAACCCTTTTGACTTATTGATTATGTGACAATCTGACCTTTTAAGCTCTCAAGGGCCACATAAAAAGATGTGGAGGGCCACATCTGGCCCGCGGGCCTTGAGTTTGACACATGTGCCTTAGACCTTAGAACGTTCAACTTTGTTTAAAAAAAATAGATATTCACGCAGGACTTTCCAAAAATTGAACATAAATATTAAATAATGCGTGCGCAAAATTTCCGTTTCAGCACTGAATCTGCAGCTGTCACCAGTGTTGCCAGATTGGGCGGTTCACCGCGATTTTCCTTCTGACTTTTGCGGGTAAAGAGTGCTTTGGGTGGGTGGGACTCTATCTGGCAACACCGGTCACACCGGTGTTTACACAAGTGTGTCTTTACATCCGGGGCAGCGTCGGCAGCGCCGGGACCCTCCATCAATGTAGAGGCGTCTGCGGCACCGGGACCCTCCATCAGTAGTTGGGGCGTCTTCTATAGCAACTTCATCCGGCGAAGCCATGCTGTCCGTGACGCTGACTTGCTAGGGGCTCTGCTAGCATTAGCGACTCGCGAGACAACGTTACCTCTCAACGAGAGATATCGCGGGAGTTTAATATCGCAAGATCTCGTACAACGAGATCTCGTTACATGCCTAGGCATAAATGAAACCTACAACAAAATATGTGTTGCCTTTAAATGAGCTATAACTTCCAGAACTTGTAACAAGGTGATCAGCTGACCCTGAAGCTTGTGGTTTTTCAGCTTCATCTATTCATGCAGGAATGATTCATTTTTCTGACTGATCTGTCTCTGATCACCTGCCTCTTGGTCCGTGGACCGACTGTGGAACTCAAGAGACAGTTGAGCCCCGCGTGTTTTTAACGACAGTTTAGAGCGAGAGAGACACAGCACCGGCTGCTCAGAGCGGGGTTGGGGGAGGGGGAGACATTTGAGCTGTCTGTACCTGCAGTTTAGAGCAGGGGGGAGAGAATCTGAGACGCGCGTTGTTTGTTTTTAGCATTTTAGCTAGCTAGTATTGCACGTAACTAATTAGCGTTACACCAGTACCGACAGGTGGAGGGGGGGTGCGCAGTTCGGTTTGGTCGTTTGAAGTGCTCGGTTGTTAAGGGGGCAGGGTGCCCTGACGTATTACGTCATGAAATTAGCATATCATGATATCATTTTTTTGCCCGGGCAAGCTTTTTTTTACCGGTATTACCAGGAACGATATGATATGGCCCGATGAGGGGTTCAGTGTCTTGCCCATGGGCACTTAGGCATGTGACTGCTGGTAGATTCCAACCCCAAACTCTTGCATTGGAGGATGACTGCTCTAACCCCTCAGCTGCAGCCGCCCCATCCAGGTTAATCCAGGTTACAACAATCCACACCTTTAATCCAGGTTACACTCTTCCCTCAAGGATACATTTTACAAAGTAGCTACATATTGTGCAGGTATAAAGCATACATTTGTATATATTTTTGTGAACATGTATTTTTTATTTAAGCTATTTGACTAACTTTTTATATATTTTAGATTCAATATTTTACTAACAGAAAAGTCAAGTAGCAACTTGTTTTTTGTGCAATTTTATATGTCTGTCAAATTTTGGAATAAAGAACTGGTAATATAAAACTTTTTCTTTCTTTTTTTTAATATAAGTTGAGACTATCTCGATATAAACTATATACAGTACTGTAGTTTTATACTTGGAAATCCTGCTGTCTCAAGCCTCCAATAGACCTCAGCGTCCTCCCTTTACGCCACTCTACGCGCACATTTTGTGCGCATGCGTTCGCTGTTATACCTCTGCTTTCTTTCTCACGTTAAATGCTCGCGTTTTCGCTCCAAATCCTTGTTGTTAATGTGAGCAGCTGCAGCTGTCCCCTCTGCGCGATTGGTCACTTGCTGACACGCCTACTGAAATGATTGATAGCTCAGTCAGCTCAGTGAGAAAACTCGAGAACTCATCATGAGCAGCCCGCTGCGGTGTTCTGCAAAGGTGTTTCTACTTTATATGTTATAAAAAGTTATCTCAGAAATAAAAATAATAACAGGGAGCGCTTTTCCTGCAGCCCACAGCCCACCAGGGAATATTTAAAACCTTGCGCACCCAGGTAGGACCTGAATTCATTCATTTCAGTCATCGAGTGAACGGAGGAAGAAGCGATTACTTGACTTTTGGCAAAAAAACAAAAGAAAAGGCCCGATCAGCGATAAAGAAGAGGAATTTAATTCATTTGTGTAACATACAAAACAGTCCGGCGCCGGGGAAGTTTATGGTCAGACACCGCGCAAGCGTGCGCGGTCGTAAAAAAAGAGCTTTGCGCGTTCGTGCCCTGAGGGGCTACGCGGGGGCTACGCTTTTGCCACAGCGTACGTACGTCGTACAGAGGCGTATAGGCAGTACGCGCAGGTATACTGGGGGCTT
>JBBPBX010000756.1:46343-65457 GCA_038048925.1 Garcialebias charrua | reverse complement strand
CTACCTCTTCCACACAAACACTCACCCACGCTCCCCCTCCCTTCCTGCTTCTGCAGTGCGGGCGGGCCGGGCACCTCAGTCGAGACGTTAATAAACACAGCAGCACTAACAGCTGTCTGAGCGTGTGAAGCTGCAGCGAGACGACAGACCCGTCTTCTTATTTGAAATACTATAGTTCAGAGCTCATTTAGCCATGCCGTGTGCCTTTAGAGGAACACAGAGGGGAAGCGCGACACTTAATAAATCAGCAGTTTATCATATCGCTAAAGATACGGTCCTTAGCGGCTAACAAGATGGCTAACACTTTAGCCGTCTTCTTCCACAGCTGAGAATTACTGTGTCTTTAGCGATATGATAAACTGCTGATTTATTAATGTCTCCACCTCTTTCTGCTCCTCTCATAAAGCTCAGCACGACTAAATAAGCTCTGACCCGTGGTTTGTTTTAAAGGTTCAGTATGCAGTTTCTGTAGAACTGCAGCAGTTAGAAATATTTTCAACAGGCAAAGCATTCTGATCCCTCCCCCTCAGAGCCATATGTGGCTCTGCCCCCTTGTGGTCTGTTGAATTTCAAATTCAAGCTCTGTTTTTATTGGCTGATTCAAATTCAAGCTCTGTTTTTATTGGCTGGTTACAAACTCTGTTTTTATTGGCTGGAAAATGGCGGGTCACCTTTTCTTTTTAGAAATGCTTATTTACCACCTGGAGAAGCAAGGGGACAATATTTTAAAAAAAAAAATTCAGAGATTACCTGGCTAACATCAGTCTGTCAGTAGGTAGTGACAGAGTGAAGAAATATGTTCATAAAAAAAGCTACATACTGCAGCTTTAAGGAAGCAGACTTCAAACTCGGCGTTGCCGTTTCACGGTTCTGAGGCTCACTTTACTGCAGTTCACAAACATGCTGACTAACGTGAAGGCACCTTTCTGTCTAATCATGAAACTCAAAGCTCTTTACAACAAAATCTGTGTCCTCATTTACACATGCATACAGCACTCTACTAGATCTCTACAGGGATTAATCAGTACTTTATCACAATCATACACTGATGGGACACACATCGGAGGCAATGAGGGGTTCAGTGTCTTGCCCTGGAACACTTCAGCATGTGACTGTTGGTGGAATCGAACCCCAAACTCTTGCATTAATAATAATAATAATGAATTCAATTTATAACGATCTTTTCATTAGTGAAAATCTCAAAGTGCTACACACATTCATACACCAGTAGCGGCAGACTGCAAGGTGCTTTCCAGTCCTACCGGGAGCAACTCGGGGTTAAGTGTCTTGCCCAAGGACACAACGACACATGGTGTGGGGAACCGGGATTCGAACCGCCAACCTTCCGATCGGGGGACGACTGCCATTACCACTACGCCACGCATTGGAGAACAACTGCTCTAACCACTCAGCCACAGCTGCCCACAGCTGAATAGGATTATTATTTATTATGTGTAAATAAATGTCTAAAAAATAAAGTATTGTACGTAAATAGTTTTTTTTTTTTAGACATTCATTTTGTAGAGTTACAGCTGGTTGTTAATAAATGTTGCTGTGTGACAACTGGGACAAAGCTGTGAATCAAATATATTTTTGTTATTTTATGGAAAGAAAAATATATTGAGATATATATCGTATATTGTGATATATCAGAAATATATATCAATATTAATTTTGGTCCATATCACCCAGCCCTTGTATTGGCATATTGGATATCGGCCAAAAATCCAATATTGTGCATCCCTAGTAGATTTTGGTTTTTAAAAAAAAAACAGTATTAACCTCACCAAATACATAGCCCACCAGTAGTTGATTAAACCTAAAACTTAATAGACATGCTTTACACGGTCTAGCTATGCTCTACACAAAATGTTGTTCTGTTCCAAAAACAAACAAACTAAACACTGTGCTACTGGGCAAAAATGTAATATAAGCCAATATTAGCTAAGAGTATTGTTTCATACTGATGTGTTTTTGTGAGTTGTTTTATACACCAGAAAAATGATTTTCCTATAAAGTGCCCTGAAAAAACTTTGTTGTGATTTGGCGGCGCTATAAAATTATTATTTTTTTTAATAGACCCTTGTTAGGTTAGCCATTAGCTTAGACTGGACCAAGACTTTTTCCCTCTTTCTCCATGCTCCATGACTGGTGACCTAGTTGATGAGATACTATCAATAACAATTTGACTGAACGTTGACTGTGCTGTTGTCCTCACTAAGCAACTGATTCAAAGCATGATTTATAAAATCTTTGAAAATTACATTATGCACAACACCTGTGCTACCCATGAAAATATGGACTTAAACATACGCTGATGTGTTTTTTTTAATTATTTCTCACATGAAGCCAGAAAGCTGCAGACTCAAATTACTGAAGACGACTACAGGGCAGGAAGACATGTCTAACAGAAACCTGACATTTGTCACATTACTCACACAATTAAAATCATATTTGGCCACATGCTATTTAAGAGCAGTGTGCGTGCGTGTGTAAACGCATGTGAAGGAGTAAGTGAAATAATTGCTCAGTACATCTCTTGTCGCTCCATTCCCTTTTGAGCGTCTGCTTCTTACTCGAAACACGTGTGAGGGAAAAGGAAAACACAAGAAGATGGAACAACGAGGGGAAAGATCAACTTCCCCACCAACAAACAGGTCAAACGTGACACCGAGAAGCCATTCAGACAGTAAACATCTGACAGGGAAACAAAAGATGAACTCAGCAGCCAATAGCAAATAACTTCCATTCAAGTGTTGGTTGGGACCTGGCGCTAACCCCGTCATGACGGAAACCATGGCAACCCCTAAGACATCAATGAAGAGATCTTTCTCCAACTAGGAGCCTTGGCAACACAACACTCAAGAAGCACTGGATGAAATGGGCTGTGGTTGGGATTATCATTTCTAACTACAAATACTGTACACGGTATATAGTTTTGACCTAAAAAACAAAAACACGACTGACCCCAACTCAGGGCAAAACTACACACACCGGTTACTGCTGAGCGCTCATCACATGATGTGATATTAAAAAATTAGGATTTGTTGAAGGAGAAATCTCCCACTTTAACTGCATCATCGACCCCCTTCCTCACTTCCATCAGCGCACCGACCCTTTACCACCAGGGACAAGCATGTGACACGACGAGTTAACAAGATACTGATTCTTCAAATGTCAGAGTTGGAATGAGCAGGGATTAAAGGTTTGTTGATTCTGGAGTCAAGTGTGTAAAAAATGCCTGGCAGTAGCTGTTAAGAAAATGGACCGGAGCTAGTTAATGTGCTCTTGTTGAGAAATGCATTTTCAATTACCGTACAGGGGAAATATTGTTAAAAAATTGACCTTATCATATATTTAAACTTGGAAAAAAATCTGGTAACTTTTTATGGGAGCAAAGTTCGAAAATCTCTCTTTCAGAGAGATGTTAAGAAATGCTGTGGGAAAAGTACCAGTTCCTTGTAAAATAATAAAAAAAACTAGCCTCTTTATCTTTATCTCCTCTCATCTTAACCTTCAAATCAGGCTGCAATCACTGTGCCTCCTTAGAAGCAGGATGTCCAAACCTTTTTCTCTTTTCTACTGCTTTTTGCTTTGCTTTTGTAACTAACAAATTTTCTTTGCTCCAAAAATAAAAAAAGGTTATTATCCACTTTCAAAACGTTTTCTCATGTTTTATACTTTAACCACACAATCAAATTTCTTACTATGCTTTTACATTTTCTTCCTCGTTTGTATATGGGAATTCTGATTCTTTATTGCTTAAGGCATCATTTATAGAAGCCATAACAAAAGAAAATTGTTTTAAATTGAAGCATATTCAAGCAACTGTTGTTATTGGTAACTTGTAAAATGGTAAGCTTATTGAGCTTTGGGATCACAGTGAAGTCTAGGATTTATGTGTCCAATATGTAACAGAATATTTATGACAGGACTGTGACGGCATGTTATGTTGATTTGTGAAAAACAACTAAAAACTCTCGCACAACTTCTCGCTTATCAACTAATTTTTATTATCATACACCGGTGAAGCAGTAGTGTTTTTCCTCATGTATGTGTGCTTGTTTGGCTGTATTGTTAGCAAAATATCACTGCACAAATCACAGACTTCAACATGACTTTCTTAAGAAGAACATCTGCAATTCTTGAACTTTTGGAGTACCGGTAAACCTACGGTAGTTCATTTCAATTCTAATTCTTGACAAACACAACAAACAGCACGCTGATGTCCTCAGTCACTGAAAGATTAGAATAGTGAATGTTTGTAGATTTTGATTTGAGTGTTTTTCTCGACTATAACTGAACAGGAAATGCAAGTAAACCTTCTTGTATTTGGTAGATATTCAAGGAGTTATGGGCCCAACATACTCCATTTGAAGCCGAACAGTCGACGTGCAGTCACATGGTTGAAGGCGTTAAGTTTTCGCACACATCCTTCATAGACCACGAGACGCAGAGCTCCTGGGAAACCCCTCCCGCTGAAGTATACGTCACTGCACGGGTTTCTTCCCACCAGTCTCCACTTCGTCCCTGCATTCGCCATTTGGCCTTTAATTTATCATGAAGAGAGCAACACACTTTTCAGCAGACAGACTCCTCCGTACACAACGTCTGCACGATCTCCATCCAGTTTCCGGCCATTTGACTAATTGTGTGTTTGAAGAGTTGTACATCTGAATGTGAGAGCGCATTTCGCATTGATGAACATGCCCACAAACTTCTGACCAGTCATACAATACTTTGCACATACGCCTGAGAGAGAAAATTCGGACCAGTCCTGGTGTCTAGAAGAGGCGGGTGAAGATGCTCTGAGAACAAAATGATGTGATTTTTGTCAGGCAACTGCAGCAGTGAGAGCTGATTTCACTGCTTCAGATGGAGCATGCTGGACATTTTACACTGTCTATAAGAACACAGGGTGTTTTTCTTGTCCAAGGCAGTGCAGTCTTCTCCACCACCAAGTGCAATGGGGGGGCAGGTAGAGGGGCCTATCTCTACCCAATCTCAGGGGCCAAGATGGGGTAGAGGTAGGGCAGCCGACTTGGGACCATAAAGTCGCGGTTCGACTTCCAGTCATTCCCACATGTCGTGGTGTCTCTGAGCAACCTAATTGCTCCCCGGGCACTTACATAACTGCCCACTGCTCCACCTGGGTGTAACGCACATGTGATGGGTTAAATCCAGAGAACTAATTTTGCCATTGCATGTACACATACTATGATGAATATTTCAAGACTTCCCTTCTCCTCCCCTTCCCAATGGCGATGCCAGGGGCCGGCCAATGGTACCATACCATACCATGCCATTTTATTTATGGAGCACTTAAAACAGCAACAAGGCCAACCAAAGTGTTGTACAAACAAACAAACAACAGGCAACACATAGGCAACATACAAAATGAAGTAAAAAAAAAAACAGAATACAGTATAGACATAAAATCGGTGCAGATAATAAATATAACAACCAAACACAGATCATCTGGTGTTGAAAGCAACAGAATAGTAGTGGGTCTTTAAACAGGATTTGAAAACCGAGAGGGAGGGGGCCTGTCTGACGAGCAGAGGTACCTCTTTTTAAAGATGGTGATAAAAGCCTATTTAACAACTACAGACCAATATCCTTACTACCACCGTTTTCAAAAATCTTAGAAAAATCATTTGTAATTAGATTAGACCAATTCATTGATAAACATAACATTTTAAGTAACAGTCAGTATGGATTTAGAGCAAAAACTTCCACGTCAAATGCTATAATGGAATTAATTGAACAAATAACTACAGCGGTTGATCAAAAAAAATATTGTCTTGGGACTTTTGTTGATTTGAAAAAGGCTTTTGATACTGTGGATCATACTACTGTATTCTCATAGACAAATTGAGTAATTATGGTGTGAGAGGACCAGCATTGCAGTGGGTAACTAGCTATCTCAGTAACAGGAAACAATTTGTACAAATAAATGATGAAAGATCCAACCTCTGTAATATTGCATGCGGAGTCCCTCAGGGCTCTATCATTGGACCTAAGGGCCCCGGTATAGCTCTGCGTACGGCAGTACGTCACTGTACGCCGTATGTACGCAGAGGCACAAGCGTAGCCCCGCAGGGCACAAACGCGCAAAGCTCAAATTTTACGGCCGCGTACGCAAGGCGCGTTGTCTCACAATAAATTGACCGGCGCCGGACTGTTTTGTATGTGACACAAATGTATTAAATTCCCCTTCTTCATCCCTGATCTGGACTTTTCTTTTGTTTTTTTTTGCCAAAAGTCAAGTGATCGCTTCCTCCTCCGTTGACTCCATGACTGAAATGATGAGGAAATGAATTAATTTGTCACGAGCTAATTAAACTCGGGTCCTACGTGGCTACGCGAGGTTCTGCAGATTTCCTGGTGGGCTGTGGGCTGCAAGACCAGCGCTCCCGGTTTTTATTTTTTAGAACTTTTTATTAACATATAAAGTTTAGAACACCGCAGCGGCTGCAGCCAGGCAGTGCCAGCTCGTGCCTTTTTTGTCCCCCCACCCGACCTGTCAATCAATTCAGTAGGCGTGTCAGCAAATGACCAATCAGCGACCTCAGTTTGTCTCGTAGGTAAACGCTCTGCGCGCAGCTGCTCAAATTACGACAAGAATTTGGAGCGAAAACGCGAGCATTTAACGCGAGAACGAACGCAGAGCTGTGCTTGTGAATGAGTGCGCACAGAACACGCGCGTAGAGCGACGTACAGGCCGTGCGCAGAGCTATACCGGGGCCTTAAGTACTGTAATTTATTCTGTATGTTAATGACTTGGTTAAGGTATCAGTACTTCTCAAATGTATCCTTTTTGCTGATCATACAACTTTTTTTGTTGTTTTGGTCATATTACACAGATACAGTATTTGAGTTCATGAAGATAGAATTAGCAAAAATACAAAATTGGTTTAATCTAAATAAATTGTCATTTAATTTAGCTATAACTAAATATATGATATTTGGTTAAAAAAACATACTGTTGATATTCCATTTATGATTGATGGTGTTGAGATCTGTCTTGTTAGTGAAGTGAAATTTCTGGGTGTCATCACTGATGACAAACTGACGTGGAAACATCACATAAATTCAGTAAAGACAAAGATAGCGAGATCTATTGCCGTTCTGTACAAGGTCAGGAACCTGTTAAATGATAAAGCTCTGTACAGTACTTGTTGTACAACACAATTATTGTTCCACATATAATTTATTGTATTGATATCTGGGGTAAAGCATGTAAAACATTTACGGAACCTGTTTTTTTGTTACAGAAAAGAGCTATAAGAATAATTATTACCAGAAAAAAATATTGTCACCCATCTAGCACATTGTTTCACCAATTGAAGTTGTTAAAGTTCAGTGACTTGGTGGATTATAATATTTTGTCAGTCATGTATAGAGCTCATAAAGAAGAATTGCCATTTAATATCCAAATACTTTTTGTTAAACGTCAAAGCTGTTATAATCTAAAGGGAGCCGACATTTTCATTAAACCTAGGGGTGTAACGAGATCTCGTTGTACGAGATCTCGCGATATTAAACTCCCGCGATATCTCTCGTTGAGAGGTAACGTTGTCTCGCGAGTCGCTAATGCTAATGCTAGCAGCCCCTAGCAAGTCAGCGTCACGGACAGCATGGCTTCGCCGGATGAAGTTGCTATAGAAGACGCCCCAACTACTGATGGAGGGTCCCGGTGCCGCAGACGCCTCTACATTGATGGAGGGTCCCGGCGCTGCCGACGCTGCCCCGGATGTAAAGACACACTTGTGTAAACACCGGTGTGACCGGTGTTGCCAGATAGAGTCCCACCCACCCAAAGCACTCTTTACCCGCAAAAGTCAGAAGGAAAATCGCGGTGAACCGCCCAATCTGGCAACACTGGTGAGTGACGGCTGCAGATTCAGTGCTGATGCGGATATTTATGTTCAATTTTTGGAAAGTCCTGCGTGAATATCTATTTTTTTTAAACAAAGTTGAACGTTCTAAGGTCTAAGGAGATTCAATCAGTAAAATGAAGACATCAGTTGAGTTTGTAATACATGTTAAAACAGAATAAAAGCCTTTTTGCGGCATAAAACCGATCTTTGAAGTTTTCTTGAACTAACATTAAAATCTCGTCTCGTTCTCGCGAACTCTGTAATTTGTCTCGTCTCGAGAGTTTTGTGTATCGTTACACCCATACTAAATACAGAACCAGTTTGAGGGGTCGGTCAACCTCCATTCAGGGAATTGGTTTGTGGAATGATTTGGATACTGAAATTAAAAATGCCACATCATTATTTACATTAAAAAATTTATCAAAACCAAATTATTACAAAAATATTTATGAATTAGTTTTTACGTTATTTTGTAATTCCATAATTATGAGTTATTTTTTATTCTGTTACTTGATTTTTTTTTTATTGTTTGAACTGACTGTTGGTAAAAGGGGGCAGATATAATAAGATTTTCTCTTCATTTTGCCACCCTTCATTTTTTTTCTTAATATTGTAAGTAACATTTGTGATTGTGGAGGGGCCGAGACGGTGTAGAGGCAGGGCAGCAGGCTCAGGACCGGAAGGTCCCGGGTTCAATCCCTGGTCACTGCATACCTCGTTGTGTCTCTGGGCAAGACACTTAGCCCCGAGTTGCTCCCGGTAGGACTGGCAGGGCCTTGCATGGCAGTCTACCGCTACCGGTGTGTGAATGTGTGTATGAATGGGTGGATGGCTGGTACTGTGAAGTGCTTTGGGGCCCCTCATAGGGGGCTGGAAAGCGCTATATAAGTAAGCTCCATTTACCATTTACCATTGTTTTTTTTTTTCGTGTGTTATATTTTAAAATGAATTAATTTAATAAATTTAATTAAAAAAAAAAAAACTTGTTCCAGAGTCTTGGGCCTGCTACAGAGAAGGCCTTGTCACCTCTGCGCTTAAGACGAGTTCCTGGAACTGTGAGAAGTAACTGGTCCGCTGACCTCATAGCACGTGGTGGGACATATGGCTGTAGCAAATCAGAGAGATGGGGTGGGGGGAGACTGTTCAGCGATTTATAGACATACAGGAGAATTTTGAACTGGATTCGAAGATGAACCGGTAGCCAGTGCAGGGAGACCAAGACTGGTGTAATGTGCTCTCTTTTGCCTGCGCTGGTTAAAAATCGGTCTGCTGCGTTCTGGACCAGTTGTAATCGTGCAATGGTGGTCTGACTGATACCAAACAGGAGTGAGTTGCAGTAATCAAGCATAGATGTAATAAATGCATGAATTATAATAATCATTTTATTTAAAAGCGCCTTTCAGGACACCCAAGGACACTTAACAAACACAGTTCAAACATCAGCAGTAACAATTTGAAATATAAAATACATAAAGAATAGTACAATACAAAACAATTTAAAATGCATTTAGTAAAATTAATGATAAGCTAGTCTAAATAGATGTGTTTTTAGGGCAGTCTTGAACAGGGAAAGGGAGGTGGTGTTTCGAAGGTCTGGCGGTAGAGCGTTCCAGAGGTGAGGGACAGAGCAGGTGAAGGCCCTGCTCCCCATGGTGGAGAAGCGGGCAGAGGGTACATGGAGGTGTAGCGAAGAGGAGGATCTGAGAGAGCGTGATGGGATGGAGATTTGTAGGAGGTCAGATAGATAAGGAGGGGCAAGGTTGTGGATAGCTTTGAACGTGAGAAGTAGAATTTTGAAGATGATGCGTGATTTAACCGGGAGCCAGTGGAGCTGCTGCAGGACAGGAGTGATATGATTATAGGAGGAGGTTTGAGTGATGACACAGGCAGCTGAGTTCTGGACCATCTGTAGCTTGTGGAGAGGGGTGGGGGGAGACTGTTCAGCGATTTATAGACATACCGGAGAAATTTTTTTTTTTTTGCATTTTCGGGCGCTAGTGGCCTTTATTAGAGAGGGAGAGGGCGAAACGGGTAGAGAGGGGGGAGACACCACAGAAATTAGCTCGTCGGGTCTGGGACGCGAACCCGCGACGCCTGTGGAGAGGCTCAGCCTCCAGCATATGTGCCGCCCGCTTTATCCCCTGCACCAAAGCGGCGGCACACATACAGGAGAATTTTGAACTGGATTCGAAGATGAACCGTTAGCCAGTGCAGGGACGCCAAGACTGGTGTAATGTGCTCTCTTTTGCCTGTACTGTACTGGTTAAAAATTGGGCTGCTGTGTTCTGGACCAGTTACCTCACCAATTACTGTCTCCAGGTTATTTTTGGATAATATGGGCTTCAGCTTTGACAGTTGCCTCAGCTGGAAAAAACAGAATTTAACAATCATGTTTACATAACTATTGAGTTTCATGGAAGGGTCCATTATCACTCACAGATCTGTGATGGCTTCGTCTAGCATAGTTTAACCTTCAGCCACCCCACTGGCAACCACAATCATTTGAGTAAACTTTTTTTAAACAATATAAGCATAGTTTCCACAAATGATAGGGTCCCTGGTTTACACATATGTTTCTAATTTTTTCTATTGTTTATATTATTTTAACTGTTCATTATTTTTACCATTTCAATTGATTTCGTTTTTGTTTGCTTTTACGTGTTCTCAGTGTGCAGCACTTTGGTCAATGGATATGTTTTATTTAAGTGCTTTATAAATAAAGTTGTATTATTGTATTGTATAAGGTGGCCATCTTAAATTTTGATGTGACAACCCAATTTCTGAAAGGAAACTTCAATGTACCTAGATGCTGCCACACGCCAAAAAGGAAGATAATAATAATAATAATAATCATTTTATTTAAAAGTGCCTTTCAGGACACCCAAGGACACAACTTTTCAAATTAACATGTTCACAACATGCATGGACAGACTGTGGGGATTTTCAATTCCCCCTTTTCACTCCATGATGGGGGACAAAAAAACAAAACTACTTTTTGTCTGACTAAGCAGATCTCACTTGTAAATGATTCTTGTTCAATGTGACTTATCTGTCTAAATAAAGGTTGAATGTATATATATACACATACACACACACACACACACACACACACAATCACAAAAATGAAATTAAAAGCCTAGCATTCCTTGAATGAATGCATATAACACAAAGTATTAAACTGGGGTTATCTTATGAGAAGAAGGGATGCAAACCTTATAAATAAGGATGCGCGATATTGGATTTTTGGCCAATATCCAATATGCCGATATGTTAAAACTTATTTGGCCGATAACCGATAACCGATACCAATACCGATTTTTTTTTCCCCTAGACCTACTTACAGAGACTACACTATCTCTGCTGTGGAATTAAAATACTACATTATTCTGTATGGTCGTCGTCAATTTGGCCTGCTACCAAATGAAGATGCCAAAAAGGCAGCTGAAAATGATGTCAAACTTCAACTTGGATTATATTTAATGGCAAATTTATGACATTTACTATCTCTAACACAATGACAACAGTGCAAATTTGCAAATTTTCACAATTCACACATCTAAACTCAACGGTGCACGTGATGTCACAACGTTGTGCTAGTGCAGCAGGCATCCTTGTCACTGGGTTGTCTCCTGGCAAAAGCCAATGCAGACATGTTCCTGTTTTTAGTTTTCTACACTGCCTTATAATCTAGCTTTTTTTTGTTTGTTTTGTTTTTTGTTTTTTCGTTTGACTGTTATTTTGGTTGCCATTTTATTTTAATTTGGAAAAGAATTTTTTTTTGTATGCCTCTTTTATGACTGTCTATTGTTGTTGTTGTTGTTGTTGTTGTTGTTGTCCACTGTTGTCATCACTCTTTGTTAAAGAAATCAGGTCACTCTTGTAAATGAGTCCCCAAGGCTCAATGGGATTAACCTGTATAAATAAAGGCTGAATGAAAAAAATACATATAAATAAATATATACTGTATAAACAGCGCCTTTTATATTGGAGTTATTTTGATGGAATAGCCAACCTCCGATATTTAACTTTATCTCTAATATCGGCTGATACAGATACCATGCCAATAATATTGTGCATCCCTAGTTGTAAATGATGTGGAATTTTATATAATTTTGCAAAATATTGTGTGACCCATTTGAGCTCAAAGTATTGGTATATGTCGAAGATGATACTCAGCTACTACAACTGTACATGTACACTCAATCTCTGTAAAACTGGCTGAGTTATAGCCATTTATGTGTTTGCAAGGTCTGCTCCGCTAACGTGACCATCTTAAATGATGTTGACTACAAATGTTAATCGCTGCCTTTCATTAAAATCCATCGACTGGCTCGTGAGAAGTTTTGCTAACGCTATAAACGAAACAAACGCACAGACGCAGATGATTATGAGGCTCAGAAAAGGACCGTGCCACTGTCAGCTTCTAAGCCATCGGGCACAAATCCCAGGTCATCTTCTGTACGACTGCACTGCAGGATACCATCCACCTCCATCTAGCAGCAGAGAGAGCTGCTGGGCTATTTCTGTCCAGTCAGCGTTTATAAAACCCAAGCTCATAAAATAAGGCTCCATCTCATCTCATGACTGATCATCATATCCATATTCATGATATCCACAGGCATGTAAAAGCACACTCTTATTCTTTTGATATTCATGAGCAACGGGGATGTAGAAACCCCTGTGCGTGTTCATGTAAATCATGAGCTTACTGGGTCCGTCTGTAGCAGCCATCAACAAACAAGGCCCACCTTTCATTCTGCAAGTGTCATTTTGTTCTCTGAGGCAACACAGAACCAGGCAGGCAGACACTTCTATTGTCTCCATGTTGCTTCTACAACAGATAGCAACTAGGGATGCACTGATCCACATTTTCTTGCTTCTGATCCGATCCCGATACTTTTCATTCAACCTTTATTTATACAGGCTAGCCTCGTTGAGTCACGGGGACTCATTTACAAGAGGGACCTGTCTCACTCACACCAAACAACCATCCACTCTCACACTCACACCTAGGGTCAATTTAGAGTCACCAATCAGCCTAACAAGCATGTTTTTTGGTCTGTGGGAGGAAACCGGAGTACCCGGAGGAAACCCACGCATGCACGGGGAGAACATGCAAACTCCACCCAGAAAGGCCCCGGACCGGGATTTGAACCGGCAACCTTCTCGCTGAGAGGCAGCAGCTCTACCAGTTGTGCCACTTAGATCTGGATATCGGCCGATACCGATCCAGTTCTGATACCATCATCATCATTGATTTTATATGAGCTGTAATAATCTCGTCTCAATACAATGTGAACATATATGCATGCAAGTCCAAAAAGGCAACTTGAGGTAAGTTTTATTAATGTAGATAAGTTTCAAAGTTATGATTAAATTCTGCTAACACAAAAGGTGTTTTTTTTTTATTCCTAGCTCTAAAGTGGATATTAAAGTGATTAATTTAAGTGATTGTTCGTTTAAAGTTATTTTATATTATTTTAAATAAGGGGTGATATAAGATTTTTTTCTTCTTTCTGCACTCTTTTCATTCAATGTTTTCTTTCTGATTAATTTGTTTTATTTTGTCTCTTTTAAATGAATGAATAAATTATTTAATAAAATATTAAATAGCTTTACATCTGCTAAGTTCATGGCATAAACCAACACAGACATGTTCCTGTTTTTAGTATTTTACATCGCTTTATAATGTAGCTGTTTTTTTTACACAGTTTTCTTGTAAATTTTTATTAATATGCTTTTTTATGATTGTCTACTGTTGTACTGATAAATATCTCCTGGAGGGTAGGGGTGGGCGATATGGCTCAAAAATTATATTGTGATATTTCAGAGCATTATCACGATAACGATAAATTTCGTGATATAACCAGAAAAAAAAAAACAGAAATCAAATTTATTTATTTGACAAAATTAACTTAACATGTTGCTTTGCAGTATTATATAAAAATTAAAAAAACAACAAGGGTTAATTTTACTGAAATTACTTTATTTAGTAAAGTATTCAGTCTCCAAGTATAAAAATAAAAAAATAAAAATGATCTGTTATTTAGATTGAAAAAGTCTGCACAAAATATATAGATCAACAAAATCCACCACAAAAACTAAAGTGCATGTGTAGTTTCCTAAAACAACTAAATCACTCTCCAGAACATTCCACAATCCAATTCCCTGAATTGAGGTAGACCGTCCCTTCAAGCTGTGATCAACTGACCCTGAAGCTTGTTGGTGTTTCAGCTTCATCTATTCATGCAGGAATGATTAATTTTTCTGACTGATCTATCTTTATCACCTGCCTCTTGGTCTGTGGAGAGCCGCGCATGTTTGTACCGACAGTTTTTAGAGCGAGGGAGACCAGCCCGCACCCGCTGCTCAGAGCGGGGTGGGAGGGGGAGACATTTGATCCTCTGTACCTGCAGTTTAGAGCAATGGGGAGAGAAGCTAAGACGCGAGTTGTTTGTTTTTAGCATTTTAGCTAGCTAGTATTGCACGCAGACTGGTGGAGGGGAGGTGAGCAGTTCAGTTTGTTCGTTTGAAGCGCTCTGTTGTTAAGGAGGTGGGGCGCCCTTAAGTATTACGTCATGAAATTAGCATATCATGATATAACTTTTTTGCCCGGGCAAGCTTTTTTTACCGGTAATACCAGGAACGATATGATATGGCCCGGCTCTACTGGAGGGTAAACTATATCTTGGACTGCGGTCAAGTTAGTTTTACGTTGGACAGTTGAGCTCCGGGGCTTCAGCGGGATGCCACTCTCGCTGAACCTAAACACAGGCATCCCAACCCGGCTAGCAGCGTCCCCGTCTCGGTGGAGGGACAGGCTGAGAGCGGCTGACCGAAGTCAGAGTACACGCCCCGGATTGAACAAGAAAAACACATCGCTGAAGCCATGGAACTCAAATGTTTACCAAGAAGTTTCTAAACTTCATCGTAAGAAATCTTTCATTTTCTATAATTACGATAAAGTTTAGCAACTTCTCGGTAAACATTTGAGCTCCTTGGCTTCAGCGGGATGCCATTCTTGCTGAACTAAAACACAAGCATCCCAACCCGGCCAGCCTCGTCCCTGTCTCGATGGAGGGACAGGCTGAGAGTGGCTGACCGAAATCAGAGTGCACGCCCCGGATTGAACAAGAAAAACTACTGAAGCAACGGAGCTCAAATGTTTACCGAGAAGTTGCTAAACTTCATCGATCCATACAGTAACATTTTTTCCAGTTTCTAAAACCACTTCATAGCTCACTGATTCATGTTTACCGTAAATTCCGGACTATAGGTCGCAGTTTTTTGCCTAATTTGCATGCCCTGCGATCTATAGAGAGGTGAGACATGTTTATGGATTTTTTCCCATATTTTTAGACCAATTTTTGGCTCAGATATGACCGTTTTTCATTTTGGCAAAAAATGGTGCAGTACCACTTTTGTCCGCTAGGGTACACCAACTGGTCTCACCTCATGTGTCCGAAGGCAGGTTCCTCTGGTCGGACTGACTGTCACTGCCCGGCCTCCTGCTCTGGAGATATGACTTCTGTTAGCTCAGTGTTTGTTAGCAAAAACGGTTACTATTTATCTAAATAACTCGTGAACTACAGGACCGATTTTTATGAAACTTACAGAACATAATTACTTGGTGATCATTTACAAACTATTAGCTGCAGGAGATGTTTAGAGCTAAAAAAAAAATTGATCTTTTAGCATCGTTCTTTGTTGTTAGCGGTTAGCTTACCGTAAACGGATACTATTTAGATAAATAACTCATGATCTACAGGACAGATTTTTATGAAGCTTACAGAGCGCAATTACTTGGGGGTCATTTACAAACTGTGACCTGTATGAGACATTTGAGATAAAATTCGATTTATTTATAATTTATTTTCGCAGCGCACGCAATGTTTTGGAAGAAGTCAATGCGAAACAATTTAAATCCAGCAGATTTGACCATTTCATGAATTTATTAAGGAACGGTTAAGCTCAGGAACCCTTGTGCTATAATGTCAGCTAAGAATTTTTTTTTTCAGCAAACAAATAATTGTTTTTACCGTGTTAATCTTGTAAAGTCCTTCCATGCATGCTTCTGTGGCCGCCATTTTCAGCAGGGCAAATGAGGCACTGACGCGTCGCGTAGCGGTGACGCATAATAGATGCGACCTAAATAAAGGTGCGATGTTTATGGATTTTTCCAATTTATTCCCAATAATTGGACAAAGCGATCTATATAACGGAGCGACCTTTCAGGCGGAAAATACGGTACTTTAGCCTTGTGAAACTATGCTGAAGGCTCTCAACTAGGGCTGTGCGATATGACGATATATATCGTGGGGACGATAGAAACGTGTCTATCGTGCTACTTTCCTTCTATCGTCTCTATCGTGATAAATAAGAATAAAAAAATAACTGTCGCAAAGAAGCTTCATATTGTGGTTTTGCGAGATGACGGCGCTGCTTTATGTTTGACGCACGCGCGGGTTTGCGACACATGCTTTACGTTGTTAAACTCGAGAGCAACAGAGCCGCAGGCGCATGAAGCCGGTGTCTCAACAAGGAGAAAACAGCTGCACAGGCAGCCCAAGAAGAATAACTTTTACCAAAAAGAGGGGGAAGCTCACCTTGTTAGCTTCCATTATTTCGCTCCGCTGAAACTCTGAGACAAAATGGGTCCAGAGGACACGAACCCAGAGTCCAACCGAGTCCGAACTCGGGTCCAGTTAACCAATACAAAACAGACCAGAGACACAACAGAACCGCAATCAAACGCAACGTTTTCTCTTTTCTGTTTCTTGCTTTGTTTACTCAAACTTCAGAGCGGATTTCTTCTTCGTGAGTTTCATTAGCAGCTGTTGTTTTACCGCCACCTGCAGGAAAAATTTGGACCAAAGTAGAAAAGGAGTTGTTTGTTTGTTTGTTAGTTTATTCATTTTATAATATGAAATACAACAATTAACGTATTCATAATAGAAAAAAAAAAAAATAAAATGAAAGGTAGCAGATGAAGAATAAATCTTATTAAATCTGCTCCTTATTGATCTAATAGCAGTTCAAACAATATTTTCTATAATAACAAAAGTAAATAACTCAGTCAATTTTCAATTCACTTATATCACACATTAAATTAGATTCATTTATTTTTTTTTAGCAATTCATTTTTTACCAGTTTCTTAAATACAAGGAATGATTTGGCTTCCTTAACATTTGTCATTTGGCATTAAGTCATTCCATAATCGTACTCCTTGAATTAAGGTAGATCTTAGGTAGATCTAGTTTCTACTTTGGTCCAAATTTCCTTGTTCTTTTTGTTCACATTCTTATAATTGTAACTATCTGTAGTAAAATAATAAAATAAAAAAACTTTGGTCCAATTTTTTCCTGTACACACACATCGTGTTGTATATATCGTGATATATATCGTTATCGTGATATAAAAAAGTCCATATCGTGATATATGATTTTTTCCATATCGCCCAGCCCTACTCTCAACTACGTTGAGGAAGACATCCAAGATGACCTGAGTCTGCTAGTCTGTGGGTACGTCAACAAGGGCACAAGAGGTAGCAGCATGGATGCACCTTTGTTTAAATTAACGGTACTCAGTATAACATCATGTAGACGGGTAAAAATAAATTAAATAATGATAAACTACCTATAGATCATATGTGTCAAACTCAAGGCCCGGGGGCCAAATGTGGCCCTTGTTAACATTGTATCTAGCCCCCAAGAAGTTATTTTAAATGTAAAATACTTTTATCACTTTAATTTTTTCAGTAATCTTTGATTATGATGTCAAAAGTGCAACAGAGGATGTCAAACAAGACCAACCCTTGTTGAGGAACCAGCAAGCAAGAAAAGATGGTGGGTATCTAACTTGGTTTGTCACAATAAACAATAAATCAATTAATCACATGATAAATTTAAATTATCAACCTCATTTTCATTTATCGGCTTTATCTTTTTTCATGTGTCTCTCTCTTTCTAATGAAGACACTGGATGACAAAAAGCTAAACTCCGGTGCTCTTCACTGACCCCTCCCTTTCTCTTTTCTCTTTAAAATCAATTTTAATCATCCAAAATCGCGTTTTTGGGCCAATGTTTCCCCCATCCAGCGCACGGCTTTGTCTCTGTCAGTATACCGGTAAGTGCTGCACAGATCAGGACGTGTCTCTGTCCGTCCATCCCCCCTCCCCCCACAAAAATCCCGGACGAGATGAGTGCCCCACCATGGCAAGTTATCTAGGGGAAACACTGTGGCTCGTTAAAAGCACAGACATAAATAATGGCCCTCATGCACGAAAATGTTCGTATTTTTATCCTAAATTTCTCCTACTTTTGTTCGTACGAAGCGTTCGTACGAACATGCCACGTCAGATCCAACAAAGTCTTCTATCATGAGGAAACGTGTGTAAATGCAGTGCGTATATTTAATGAATCCCACCTGTCCTAAACAGCTGCGCGTGCACGCGTGAAGGTTATTTACATAATTCCCACCCCTCAAAACACCATATAAGGCCACAGCTTCCTGCTGTCAGACAGCAGGAAGTGTCCATTCATTCAAACTCATGAAGTAAAAGGAGGAACTTCACGCGTTCGGAGATCTGCTCTCAGTCGCGCTGTGGCTACCCCCCCCCCCCCCGCAGGTGTCGGATGGTCAAATATTTTTAATGTTAGTGTAAACAACTGTGTAGTTTCACTTATTCAGAAGAGCCGTGGCGCACCGCTGCCCCCCACCCCCCCGCAAGTGTCGGATGTGTTTTTCAACAGAAGCATTTTAAAATGTCTCGAAACTACAGTTAACATCATATTAATATTGTAGTGCATATGTTTTGTCTCCCGTGGGTCGTACAGTATCAGAAATCAAGAATAAATGGTTTGATCTGAAAATGGCTTCAATGCCTTTCTGATTTCCCGTTTTGATTCTGTGACTGGGGACCAAAAAAAAACTCAGCTTTTCGCGCATCAAAAACGCCCATACCGCACTGTGTTCGCCGCTTGTCAACAGATGTCTGTTCACATCGAACGCGTCTGATGACGCGCAGTGGGAGCAGCGTTTGGCTCCTTTTCCGGTCGGGTTTGTTCTGTTTTCTTGTACACCGAGCAGATAAAATCAGCTGTACGTGAGCCTCGTTACTACTTGAGTGGGTTTTCTACGAGCCGAACTGCAGGTCTGAAAGTCTTTGTTGAGATTAAAACGTTTTTTATGTTTGGGGTGATCGTACGCTCGAGCGGACAGCGGCAACTG